>WBNM01013099.1:32373-82973 GCA_013399055.1 Ramphastos sulfuratus | reverse complement strand
GGCACTTGGATTTGTTGAAGGCCATCCCCTTGGACTCTGCCCATCTGTCCAGGCGCTCGAAGTCCTGCTGCAGAGCCCTTCTGCCCTCCAACCCACCAACATCTGCCCCCAGCTTGCTGTCATCTGCAAATTTGCTGGTGACTGACTCAATGCCCTCGTCCAGATCATCAATGAAGATGTTAAAGAGGATTGTCTGTCCTTAGAAACACACCTGAGTCAGGAGTGACCTTCCTGATATTACCCGAGTCAACCTCTTGCAGTGCCTCATGCCTGGAGTATTCCCCAAGATGTACTTAGACCTGCCCTTGTGGTGATAAAATATACAATGAACTCACCTCCTGCTGTGTAGGGACTGAGGGACTTACTAGAAGGGGCCTGGCAAAGCCAGTAAGATTTGTAGGAGATCTGTATTTAGTTCAGGCTTTCAAAAGATGTTAGGAACAGCTGGTGCAGTATTTTGGGAGGCTCTCGTAATCCAGAGCTAACTCAGGAATAATCTGTTTGTGGCTGTATTGTTTCAGACTTGCCTTTCCTTTATAATAGCAAGGGGAATTTTAGTGATTTAAGATGGACAAGATCGAGGTCAAGATATTAAAACAAACAAACAAACAAACAAATTTCCAAACCAATGACCCTTCTGTGACACTAATCTGATCATGAAGGATGTGATTTTCTCTGCACTGTCTTTTTTTCTCCTTTTTTTTGTTTGTATCCAGTTTAGTTCACATGCAGTGAAATTGTACTTCATGACCAAAGCAAATCTGCTTGCCCTTGGCTGCACTTGTAGGGTCATAGGGATGTTGAGAGTAATACATGAGAGAGCTCTTGCCCAGCAGGTGAAAAGGCTGAAGATGCACACAGTGTGAAAATGGAGCACAGACTGCAGCACAGGCTGCTTTGTTTGGAGGAGTCAAGCTTTCTCAAAAGCCTGAAGATGTGTGTGCTCCATAGAATCATAGTCAAAGTCAGGGTTGGAAGGGACCACAAGGATCATCTAGTTCCAACCCCCCTGCCATGGGCAGGGACACCTCACATGAGATCAGGCTGGCCAGAGCCTCATCCAGCCTGGCCTTAAACACCTCGAGGGATGAGGCTTCCACCACCTCCATAGGCAACCCATTCCAGGATCTCACCACCCTGATGGTGAAGAACTTCTTCCTAACATCCAGTCTGAATCTACCCATTTCTAGCTTTGTTCCATTCCCCCCAGTCCTGTCACCCCCTGACATCCTAAAAAGTCCCTCCCCAGCTTTCTTGTAGCCCACTTAAGATACTGAAAGGCCACAATAAGGTCACCTCAGAGCCTTCTCCTCTCCAGACCAAACAGCCCCAACTCCCTCAGTCTCTCCTCACAGCAGATGCTTTGAGCACTGTGCAACCAAAAGTGTGCTGCTGATTGTGTTTCTATACCTGTTCTCTCCATTTGCTGTACTAAGGTGCATTTCCTTTTACTCCTTGTTTTTATGCTTGATTTTCAGCTACTTTATGTTGTGTTGTGATTCCTTGCACGAAAGTCTGAAAATGTCAGTTGCTGAATGGAGAAGTAATTTTAGTCATAAGACTAACAATTACTGGCTTTTTAATATATCTGGACTTTGGTTGTCAGAGATACACTTACTGTGAAAAGTCTGCCTTCTGCATTTAAGGATTCACTACAGAAAATTAGGAAGGAATAATACAATTTTGCTAGTGCCACAAGGTTTCATTTTTGAGAAAGAGCAAACACTTTTGCAAACATGGTTTCAGCTCTTTTTAATCCATTAAAGCCATTTCCACCACCCTCACCCCCATCCCACCCCATTTTTAAAACTGTAGAGATTCCCTTTAACACTGGCTGTGTGAGTTGACCTATCTAGAGCAGGCATTTAGATCAGCAAATACTTTTTTCTTTGAGGAAACTGACACTGATACATTGGCAAATNGTGATTCTATAATTGTATGACTAAGGTGGCATTTACTGTGTCTGGTCTGAATGGGTGCCAAGGAATAAAAGTTGTCATTCATCCCAAGAGATATATGACAAGGTTGATAAATTAATGTTCATGAGTACTTTCTAATGTTAATTGGAGAGAAAGCTTTGATGATCTAGTGTGGAGAAGATGCTAGCTAAGGTGAGTCTTGCTCTTAAAAAGAAAAAAAAAAAAAAAAAAAGCATTGTATTGTATTATTAGGTTCACAGTAGGAAGCCCAGCAAGGCTGGGTGAATGAAGCATAGGAAGTTTTGTGTAAACTTGAGGAGGAATTTTTTCACTGTGAGGGTAACAGAACAGAGGAACAGACTGCCAAGGGGGGTTGTGGAGTCTCCCTCTCTGGAGATATTCAAAACCCACCTGGATGCATTCTTGTGTGATCTGGTCTAGGTGATCCTGCTCTGGCAGAGGGTTGGACTGGATGAGCTTTCAAGGTCCCTTCTATCCCCTGACATTGTGTGATTCTGTGATTCTGTAATGATGGGCATTGTGCTGAGTACTATTTACACACTGTGAAAGATCAGCACCCAAGGACTTGCTAATCTAAATACACAGCAGAAGCAGAGAAACAGTTTGCAGTTTGTATTTATGTCATTAGGTATTAAGAAAGCAAGCTACATAAAGCTTTTTTAATACTTTGGACTCTGATAAGTTGCTGTGTAGGAGCTGGACTGGCAGACAAATTGCTGAGGAGTTTGTCAGAGAAGCACAAGTAAACACAGTTCATCAAATGGATTAAAAATGACATATATTATAGGTACCTATAAGATGCTGAAAAATGAGTGACAGACCTTGAATCAAGTTAATAAAATTCACTCTGCATGGCAGAGTAGTGGATTCTTTGTTGCAAATCAAAGGAGACATGCCGTTTTTCGGGGAGTGCCTTTAGTCAGAGGTATGTGCTGGTGGTGTGCTGTGTTGGGAAGGTTGTGAGATAGGCTTTCCTAGCTGGCTGGCACCTTTTTCTCTTTGGCCATTACAACCCAGCTTGCCCAAAGAACCCATGTAAAACCAGCGCTCTAAATCCATTTCTTTGCTGTGTTCAGAGCAGAACATTGAAATAAAGCTACAACTTGCATGATTTTACCTCTAATGTACCTACTGATGTAATGTATCTACTGATAGTAGTGTACTGATAGGTAGTGTGCTTATAGTAGTGTGCTGATGTAAAAACAACACTCTAAATCCATTTCTTTGCTGTGTTCAGAACAGAACATTGAAATAAAGCTACACCTTGCATGATTTTACCTCTGATGTACCTACCGATGTAATGTATCTACTGATAGTAGTGTACTGATTGGTAGTGTACTGCTAGTAGTGTGCTGATGTAAAAACAGCATTTAAAATCAGTTCCTTTACAGTATTCAGAACAGAACACTGAAATAAAGCTACACCTATCACGATTTTACCTCTAATGTAGCTAATGATGTAATGTACTGATAGTAGTGTACTGATTGGTAGTGTACTGCTAGTAGTGTGCTGATGTAAAAACAGCATTTAAAATCACTTCCTTTGCTGTATTCAGAACAGAACAGTGAAATAAAGGTACACCTTGCATGGTTTTACCTCTAATGTACCTACTGATGTACCTACTGATAGTAGTGTACTGATTGGTAGTGTACTGCTAGTAGTGTGCTGACGTAAAAACAGCATTTAAAATCAGTTTCTTTGCTGAGTGAGATAAAGCTACACCTTGAATGGTTTTACCTCTAATGTACTTACTGATAGTATTGTAGCTACTGATCTTCAGCAAAGCAGCAAGAATCACAAGATTTAGAACATCTGGAATATGCTTTGCACAGAAACTGAAGGCCTGCTGATGTGTGCAGGCTGTTTGTCATCCTCAGACGAATTTAGGTCATTTCTGAGTCTAAGTATTGAGGCTGTCAAGTTCTTAAATATGACTTGGCCTGCAACAGAACACGTAGAAGAAGGTGCTGCAGGACTAACTGCATGGCAGACCAGGCCAGAAGCAAGGGCTTGGGGAGGCAGCTGCGGGCTGCAGTGAAGGAATAGCAGTGGCCTCGCCAGCTTGTTCCAGTGTAATGGTTAGGTAGGAGTGCCAGATGGTATTTTGAAAATTAATATTATTAATTTTGTTATTCAGAAGCTCACTACCAACCAGTATTTTTAATAATAATTGGTTCTTCACACGGTCATGAAAACATTATAGAGAGAGAGATAAACAGGGAGTCTAGAACACTTAACAAATATAACTAGCAACAATATAACAAACATTAAACTTAAAACTAGAAAGAGGTTCTTAGTTTCAAGTGTACCTCTTGCCCACCAGGGGACTCGAGAGGCTCCTTTCTGTTGCTAAGACAGAAGGTATTCAGATTCACTTAAGGATTTACAGAATTTTGCTAAAGATTTGCTAAGAGGTTTTTGAGTGTTTACTCACAAAGTAGTGTCTGAATTTCTGGGGCTGTGTTATAGTATCAGACAGTACCCAGAGCACCTGGAGGGGTTGCTGTTGGTGGTTTCAAAGCTGTTAGAGGCTTTGGAGTTTTCCCAGGCTCTTTTCTTAGGAAGCTGGGGGTCTAGCACAGTCTCTGACGTGGTTCCTCTTGACTCCTGATTCAGCAGACAACTTGCAGAGGGGCAGGGAGGATGCAATGAGGCAGCAGTACAGAGAGCACATTGAGGCAAAAGCAGCAATGGCAGCAGCAGCCTGTGGTGTTACCTGCTCATCTCTTTCATCCATGCAGCCTGAGTCTAATGGGCCTTTGAACACAGATGAGCCAGTCAGGATGGCACTTTGCCAAGCTTGACCATATTGGGTGAGGCCAGGGCTTTTGTTTTCCTTTCCTGCACAGAAGGAGGGGGAGCAGGGGACCATGTCTGGGCAAACCAGGACATGTTCAGGCCTGTTTTGGCCTATTTAGGCCTACCACAACACCCAGGTGGGGCTGCAAAGGCTGGGCAGGCTCAGGAGCTGCTGTGGTTTGGAAAAGCACCAGGACTAGGAGGTGGGTGGCCATCCTTGGCTTGGTGAACAAGCAAGTACCTATGGGACCACGGGTGCTGTTCAGGGGCACTTGCACAAGCTGTTCTGCTCTGCTGAGACCTCACCTGCAGTACTGTGTCCAGCTCTGGAGTCCTCAGCACAAGAAAGACACAGACTTACTGAAATGGGTGCAGAGGAGAGCAATGAAAATGATTGGAGGGCTGGAACACTTCTCTGATGAGAACAAGATGAAAGAGCTGGGGGTTTTCAGCCTGGAGAAAAGATTGCTCCAGGGAGACCTTATTGCAGCCTTTCAGTACTTCAAGGGTGCCAGTATGAAAGACAGGGACAGTATTCTTAGAAGGGCTTGTGGCAGGACAGGAGGTGGTAGTTGTAAACTATAGGAGATTTTAGACTAGATTTAAGGAAGGATTTTATATAATCAGGATGGTGAAACACTGAAGCAGGTTGCCCAGAGGGGTGGTAAATGCCCAGTGCCTGGAAACATTCAAGGTCAGGTTGGACAGGGCTGTGAGCAACCTGGTCTAGTTGAAGATGTCCCTGCTTATTGCATGAGAGTCAGTAGCTGTTAACCCAAAGCCTTCTGTGATTCTATGATTTTATGTTGTGCCCACACCTGGGAAAAGAGGTGGGGAGGTTCTGTGCTCACCTCTGCTGTGAACAGCTCTCCAGGCAGCACTCTGACCCCTGAGCTTCTCTCAGCTTTGCTGCATTTCCTCACCAAAAAATGTTTTCTGCGCTCAAAACTGCAGCCAAATAGGTCTCAGCAGTCAACCCACACAGCCCTTTTATGTGTATCCTCTTGTTCACAGAATCACAAAAACATTCAGGTTGGAAAAGACCCTCATGATCACCAAGTCCAACTGACAACCCTACTCTGCAAGGTTCACCCTAAACCATATCCCCAAGCACCACATCCAAACAACTTCTAAACACATCCAGGGTTGGTGACTCAGCCACTTCCCTGAGCAGTCCATTCCAATGCCTGACCACTCTTGCTGGAAAAACCTTTTTCCTAATGTCTAGTCTACACCTACCCAGTCACAGCTTGTTCTTCCCTTCTAGTCAGTTCTTCAGCTGCAATTTTCCCATCTTCTCCAAATACATTAATCTTTTCCTTTGTGGTATATGTTTTCTTTGCTGTATAAAATGACACTGTGTAAACTGCTGTTGCTGAACTACATAAGCTGAATTTTTCTCACCTAAAATAACCATTCAAAAAGATACTGGTGTGCAGTAAAATTTTAATAAACTTTGCATTTAGATCAGAAAAACAGGTTTAGAATTGTTCTCTGTTTCATAACCACAGCCATGATGTTTGTTATTGCACCTCCTTAAGATATGCCCCTAACTGAATAGATTATTAATATTTTTTTCTGAAGTAGTTTGTGTCCCTTCAATGCTCTAATGATCATCAGGTTCTCCTGGTTTGAGTACATATGCTCAGTGCAATGTGTTTGGTGGGAATTTCCCATTTTATACCTGTATCCTGCTTAGCTTTCTTAGAATCATAGAACTGTTTAGGTTGGAAAAGACTTTTAAGATTGTATATTGCCTGTTTGTTCAGTGCTGGGTGTTACTGAAAATTGAAGGGATTGTTTAGATACTAACCTGTGCATCCTAACCTCTCAGAATGTTAGGCCAAACTNGTTGAGCTTTCCATCAACCCAGACCCCCAGGTCCTTTTCCTCAGGGCTGCTCTCAGCCATTCACCACCCAGCCCGCAGTTGTGCTTGGGATTGTGCCTACCCAGGTGCAGGACCTTACACTTGGCCTTGTTGAATTTCATGAGGTTGGCCTGGGCACACCTCTCCAGCCTGTCCAGGTCCCTCTGGATGGATCCCTGCCCTCTAGCAAGTTGACTGTGCCACACAGCTTGGTGCCATCTGCACACTTGCTGAGTGTGCACTGATTCCTCTGTCCATGTCACTGACAAAGCTGTTAAACAGCACTGGTCCCAGCACTGACCCCTGAGGGACACCACTTGGCACTGGTCTCCAGGTGGACCTTGTGCCTTTGATCACAACTCTCTGGTCTCTTTCTGACCAGTCTTTTCTGGTCCTCTCTGTGGTTACTCTGAATAGTCATTCAGGTTTGACTGCTTACCTGGGTAAGTATCAAGATTGCCCATATCAGATTTCTTAGATCTTGGCTTTCATTGCAGACAGTTTTTGCATGCCTGCATGGAATCTTAGCCTCCTCTCTGTCAATCCCCAAGGCTTTTTACATCTCTGGACATCTGTAAGTACTTCTCTTAGTTTACCAGATTTGGACTAAATATTTGCAGTCCTGACATGTTTTCACTCAGTTTAATCACCTTGGTTTCATGCTGTTTTAGTGTGTAAACAGCTCAGCCCTTGGGAACAAATGATTTGTAGATACTGAGTTGATTTGTGTTAGCCATCCCAGAAATCCTGTGGAGCACTTTTGCATTCCTAGCTATAAAATGGATTTAATGAAAGAAAGGTGAAATGTGTTTATGGTCACTGTTAGGTGTTCTTGGATCCAAAGGATCTTGCCGCCTACTGTTTAGGTTCAGAAGTCTTTTGGAGTTGTCTTTGTAGGTCACCTAGACCTGGAACAGGTAAGCTTTGGTCTTTTTTTACTCCGGACATCACAGCATTGTGATTGCACTATGTGGCCTCTCTGGCAGACTTCCATCCTTCCAGGTGATGACTCTGGAATAACAGGGCCTCACCTGTAAAATAAACAGGCAAGTCAGTTCTTCTAGCAATAGGGCAATCTTATTTCACAGTTTAGTAGGTGTAAGTAGAAATTGTAGGCTTTACAGATCTTTTCACAGTGTTTTACAAGTTCACTTTGGTCATGGAGTGGAGAATCCCCAACTCCTTTAGTCACTTTTCATTCCCCTTGGCAAAGAGGGTTAGCATCCTAGGGTAGGAGTCATTTTTTACAGCATCTGTATTTTTTCCCAGTTTACAGAGAAGTGTCAGGGGTGAATAAGCCTGCCTGCCTGGGCCAGGCTGGTACCCTCACCCTTTCCCTTGCTTGTGAAATTGCACATGCTTCCAGGGGAGAGAGCAAGGAAAGTGCAGTGAACCTAAACTGAAACACTTAACACTTTCCTATCCTATACCCACTGAGCTGGGCTTTCCTTTGCTCAAATAGATCTGAGGTAACAGGTAATGTCATACTGAAGCAGTAGGGTGGGGAGGGTATCAAGGTCCTTGCATCTCAGTTGCTGTAGTGGTTATTATATTTTTAGTATAGTTCCTTTTTCTTTGTACTATTCTTTGGTGAAATAAAAGCAGCTGATCTTAAAATAGAAGAGGAAAAAAGAAAGCAGTTTCACTAAATAATTTAAAACAATTACAGGCTTTATTTGGGTCTATGTGCATCCTGTTTCCAGTGCTTGTGGCAGAGAATAGGGTGGGAAGGGTTGTTAAAATCACTGACGTTGCTTTTTCTGTGTCAAGTGGAGGGGATCAGTCTCTGCAGCAATAAAACAAGGAGCAACAGCTACAAACTGGAACAGAGAAGGTTTCACCTCAACGTGAGGAGAGACTTCTTTACAGTGCGGGTGACAGAGCCCTGGAGCAGGCTGCCCAGAGAGGTTGTGGAGTCTCCTTCTCTGGAGACTTTCAGAACCCTCCTGGATGTGTTCCTGTGCAAACCACCCTATGGGATCCTGCTTTGGCAGGGAAATTGGACTTAATGATCTCTGCAGGTCCCTTTCAACCTCTAACATTCTGTGATCCTGTGATTTCTGTGATTCTGTTGTCAGTGTGAGCTGGCAGCCTGTGGAATCTTTTCTCATGTGCTCTCAGTTGTGTGTTAAGGGGGAGAAGAAAACAATATTTTTTGGGATCAGTTTGGTTAAACACTCTGGCATGGATGCCTGCCCTTTTCTCTGTCCTGCAGCCATTTAACAGTAACTTGTTCTCTCATTCGTCTCAGCAGCACAGCCTGGATATCTCCAGCTGATGTGTTCTGTTTTCTGGCCAATGAACAGCTTCAAGTGGCAGTAAGGGAGCAGGTCCCTCTTTGTTTTGGGTGGAGAGACTTAAACTGCAAGACAGTTTCACAGCAATATGTTACATAATACTGCGCAAAGTGAAAAGTAATTAATGTGGAGGTGGAAAAGATACCCTTACTACTCAGAGCAAAGCTGGCTTGCCTTTCTGAAAAAAAGATAGTTACCTCCTACCTCTTCATTTCCATGAGAGGCTCTCTCAGAATCCCTAAGATAAGAAAAAAAATAATTGGAAAATTGTCTTTAGCAGAATCTGCAAATACACACAAAAGGTTGAAGCTACCTTATTCTGTCACCTCAGCTGCTTAGTATTTGGAAACAGCGAGGAAACAAACAAGTGAGAAAACAGACCCAGTGTTTCCTCCTCAAGGGTACAGAATTCTGTTTTTCAGCAGACCAGCCCTATTCTCAGCTCATACTGAACTGGAGAAAATCTAAAGTAACCTTGCATAACTAGAGCATTTCCCCAGTACATACCTGAGGCTTTTTAGTCTGGAGGAGGGAAGACTGAGAGGGGATCTAATAAATTACTATAACTATCTGAGGGCTGGGGGTCAGGAAGGAAGGGACAGGGACAGCCTCTGCTCGCTTGTGGCCTCTGACAGGACAAGGGGCAATGGATGTACACTACAGCGCAGGAAGTTCCACCTCAACATGTGGAAGAACTTCTTTATTGTAAGGGTCACAGAACACTTAAACAGGCTGCCCAGAGAGGCTGTGGAGTCTCCTTCTCTGGAAACTTTCAAGACCTGTCTGGATGTGTTCCTGAGCAACCTGCGCTAGATTTTATAGTCCTGCTCTGGCAGGGGGTTTGAATTTGAAGATCTCCATAGGTCCCTTCCAACCACTAACACCCTGTGACTTAAAATCACAGTGCTACAGTGTATGTAACTTAGGTCTTGCTGCAGTTACTCCTCAGTTACAGTTAGTGCAGAATCTAAAGAGGTGAAGCTGTCCTGAAGATGTTCCCTGCTGAAGAAGTGATAGAACTGCTCAGTTTTCTCTGTTGCAGCCATTCTCAAGCACCCCTTCATAAAGATTTGTTTGCAGCAGTCTCAAGTTATATCAGGGTATGATAACAAGAACAGAGTCTGGCTAAACCTCCTAACAGAAGCTCATCTGACTTAGACAATGTATAATCATAGATTAAAAATACCCTGAGCTTGGTTACATCCTAAAAATACTCTTCAAAGTTCTTAGCAGCTGTTACTAGAAATAGTTTACTATTGACTAGGCAGTACAGTAGAAACTGAAAATATAAAGACTAAGTTTGTTTTTTTTCTCTTAAATACTCATCATGGCTTGAGTAGTCTGTGTTCACATTTATGTCTTTCAAGCACTTAGGCTGCTTAAAAGGACTGAAGCAGCAAGTGAAAGGGAGCAGGGAATGTGATATATCAGCAGCAATTTTTGTTTGTATTGATTGATGATACAAGTTTTCCTGGAATATTTTTCAGTTCTTAAACTAGAGAGAATTCAGGAAAGGGAAGCCAACATGATTGTTGCTGGAAACATGTGAAAGACAAAAACCCCCTGAGAGTATTGTCTTAGGCTCCAGTCTTCATCTCTTTTCTCTGTCATATCAGTCACTAAATATATTATAAATGCTATAGAAGAGATAGATAAGGGCCACCTATTGTCTTTCCTCTTAAAAAATATCAGGGCACTTAGTTAAATATAAAACCTGAGAAACTTGTAGAGGGAAAAAATTGAGAGTGCTTGATTTGACTTCAAAACTCCTTGCAAAAGACTTTTGATGAAAACAAGAAATCAATGAAATAAAGAAAGAAATTGAGTCTGTGAGACTAATCTATCCAAATGCCTAGTTCTAGTGAAATTGTTGCGCTGCCGTTCAGTGAGACATAGACAGGCTGGAGAGTTGGGCAGGAAGAAGTTTAATGAAGATCAAGAAGGGCAAGGGTAGAATCTTCCATCTGGGAAAGAACAACCCCAGGTATCAGTATAGGTTGGGGACTGACCTGCTGGAGAACAGAGAAGAGTAGAGGGACCTGGGGGTCCTAGTGGATGGGAGGTTGACCATGACCCAGCATTGTGCTCTGGAGGCCGAGAAGGCAAATGGCATTCTGGGCTGCATTAGAAGAGCTGTGGTTAGTAGGTGGAGAGAGATTCATAGAATCATAGAATNCGTGGCCAGCAGATTCTCCTACCCCTCTACTCTGCCCTGGTGAGGCCACATCTGGAATACTGTGTCCAGTTCTGGGCCCCTCAGTTCAAGAAGGACCTATGGGAATTGCTTGAGAGAGTCCATCACAGAGTCATGAAAGTGATGGAGTGGAACATCTTCCTTACAAGGAGAGCCTGAGGGAGCTGGGGCTCTGCAGCTTGGAGAGGAGGAGACTGAGTGGTGACCTCATTTGTGCTTATAAATATGTAAAGGGTGAGTGCCAGAAGGCTGGAGCCAGGCTCTGCTTGGTGATGCCCAGTGACAAGACAAGGGGCAATGGGTGGAAGCTGAGGCATAGGAAGTTTCATGTAAACATGAGGAGGATTTTTTTCATTGAGGGTTACAGAAGGCTGGAACAGGCTGCCCAGGGGAGCTGTGGAGTCTCCCTCTCTGGAGATATTCAAGATCTGGATGTGTTCCTGTGTGATCTGGTCTAGATGATCCTGCTCTGGCAGAGGAGTATGACAGAAGGAGCTTTTGAGGTTGCTTCCAGCCCCTGACATTCTGTGATTCTGTGAAATTAGAAATTGTTCTGAAGTCCAGGGTACAAAGTGAGAGGGCTATGCTTACACACAAGAGCATTGTAAGGCTGAAGAAATGAAGGTGCTAGAGCTGTATGTTATTGTGTGAGGTTTTTTCCAAGTTAAGAGTATGTGCTAGCAAATACTTTTTCAGTGCTTGTACTGTGACCAGCCCTGGACACAGAACCTGTGTTTCTTGAGCTCTCCAGATCTGAGCTGCATTTCTTTTGAAAAGAAATCTCCAGAGATGCAGCTGGTCAGGCCAGGACTTTTTCTGCAGATTACTAGTCCACATTCTCCCCTTGAGCAGTCTCCACATTCGCTTGGTTTGTGGAACCCAGAGAACCATCTAAGTGTCTGCATCATCAGAAATGCTGTCCTAGGAGTGTGTTGTTCTGCAGAAACTTTTTCCATGTCCTTTTAAAAATTCAAGTGATTGCCACTGGAGTATTAACATCAGCACAGTATTTCTTTTTTCTTGTCTGAAGGATTCTGTACACCCTTTGCTTTTCTTTTTAAAACATAAAGTGTTGCTTTTCATTTTAAGAACTTTAAATTCCAGAAAAACTGTGTGTTATGTATTTATATAGTAGTTGGGGGTTTAGACCTTTTTTTTTTTTTATTCTGTTCCAACAAGTCCAAATAAATAAAAATAGATATAGATATAGATATAGATATAGATATAGATATAGATGTAGATGTAGATATAGATATAGTTGTAGGTATAGATATAGATATAAATATAGATATATAGATACAGGCATATAGATATAGATCGATCCTGGGGTGCATTAAGAGGAGTGTGGCCAGCAGATTGAGGGAGGTTCTTCTCCTCCTCTACTCTGCCTTGGTGAGACCTCACCTGGAATATTGCATTCAGTTTTGGGCCCCCCAGTTCAAGAGGGACAGGGATCTGCTTGAGGGATTGCAACAAAGGGCTACAAAGATGATTAAGGGGCTGGGACACTGCTCTGTGAGGAGAGACTGAGGGACCTGGGGCTTTATGGGCGGGTGAAGAGAAGACTTAGAGGGGATCTAATCAATGTTTATAAATATCTGAGGGCGGGGGGTCAAGAGGAAGGGGGCAAACTCTTCTCGGTTGTACCTTGTGATAGGACGAGAGGTAATGGATATAAACTACAGCACAGAAGTTCCACCTCAACGTGAGAGGGAGCTTCTTTACTGTAAGAGTCAATGGAGCACTGGAACAGGATCCCCAGAGAGGTTGTGGAGTCTCCTTCTCTGGAGACTGTCCAGCCCTGTCTGGATGCATTCCTGTGCGACCTGAGGTAGGTTCTATGATCCTGCCCTGGCAGGGGTGTTGGACTTGATGATCTGTAGAGGTCCCTTCCAACCCCTAACATCCTGTGTTCCTGTGATGCTATGATATATTGTAAGTGTCACTCTTAGGTAATTTTTGCCCTATGACACATCTTTTGAAATGTGCCTCTGCTCTTCACAGGTGTGTGTGTTGTGAACACAAAGCTGCTTTACTGGTAGGCATCCTATAATCCTCCCATTTGCCAACCTTCTACATTCACTGAAATAAAGGGTATTTTGTGGAAATCTTGGCATAAAGTACCTTTTGTATAGAGTAAAAACAGATGATGGCATGCATATTTATCACCATAAAGAACATATCCAATCAGTGGTTTTGGGAGATTCTGAAGGAGTGGCAGCATTAATCCTGTTACCACCTTTAAATTGCATTCACCTTTTGCCTGTGGAAATGATGCTTCTGTTTGCAGAGCATAGACATGTTGTGGATATCTGCAGACATGCAGACATGAACTTCACAGCAGGGTCTGGTGGTTGAATGTGCTGTTAAATGCCTGCTATACAGCACTCTATGGGGAGCTACTTTCCCTCACTTTATGTATTGGGGGGAAACAGGAAGGTTAACCAGATATGAACCTGTTACACCCAATGGCTCCTGTTTGTGCAGGGGATGTAGGAGTGATGGTACTGCAGAGACACAGGATGAACTGACTGAGAGCTTATCCAGCAGGAGCAGGGAGCTGATTGTCCCCTTGTACTCTGCTCTGGTGAGAACACACAGAATCATAGACTCACAGAAACATTCAGGTTGGAAAAGCCCCTCAGGATCACCAAGTCCAACCTATAACCCTACTCTACAAGATTCACCCTAAACCATATCCCTAAGCACCACATCCAAACGACCCTTAAACACATCCAGGGTTGGTGACTCCCCCACCTCTCCAGGCAGCCATTCCAATGCCAATCACTCTTGCTGTGAAAAATTTCTTCCCAACATTCAGCCTAAACCTGCCCTGGTACAGCTTGAGACTGTGTCCTCTTGTTCTGTCACTGGAAGAAGAGACCAACCCCCACCTGGCTATGACCTCCTCTCAGGCAGTTGTAGAGAGCAGTAAGGTCTCCTCTCTGATTGGTAATAGGCATAGAAAGGTAAAGAAAGTCATAGAATCACAGAATGTCAGGGCCTGGAAAGGACCTCCAGAGACCATCGAGTCCAACCCCCCTGACAAAAGCAGGATCACTTAGGGTACTCCACACAGCAACACATCCAGATGGGTCTTGAAGACTTGAAGCTTCATGAGAGCTGAGCCTGTGGTAGATACACCTCGTTACAAGGAGCTGCAATCATCCATCTTGATGTTCTGAATAGTTCTCTAGTTCTCTAAAGTGTACTGTCCCAGGTTGGAAACTATAGGGTTAAAAAAGTCCTCTAGGGACTTGAAGATTGTTATTCAATCCCACAATTCTGCTATCTCTCCATAAGCTCATTGCAACGCCAGTTTGTGCTCCTTTCCTCCCCCTCCAGCCTTGCGTCGGGCAGGAGCTGCGTTATCGGGACAAACATGTAAGGATAGGCCTGGTTTGGGGCCTCCAGAGGCTGTGCTTAGGCCTCTTGGATGGCAGAGCCATGGCAGGGGGAGGATTGGAGCACTGGGGATGATAGATTTAGTTTTGGGTTGGGGAAAATTCAGGGGGTTTGCTTATGGATTCTGTATCTGCTTTGTAATTTCTATCTGTAACTTTCTTTCCAAATATAATTCTGTTTTTTTCTCCATTTCATTTGAGAGCTTCACTCTGTCGGCTCCTTAAACCCACGACATATACTACATTAGGTAATCAATAGTTTCTTACCTGCTCCTATTGTTAAAAGTGTTGAGAGTCTGTTTTATAAACCAATGTGGTTTATTTCATATTCAGATGAGAGCAAGAAGATTACCCTCTTTATTTCTGCAGCTGCATGCAAATAGGTAGTATTTCCTTTACCAATTATAAAAGGGATTTGGAGAAAGAGAACCTATATGGTGGCAGCATAGTTAGCTGCAGGCAAGAGACTGACACTAGGAAGATTTAATTTTTGCTTTTAAACTTGTTTCACTTTATTTTTGGCTTCTGAGTAATTGCCAGAGTCATAAATTAGAGGAATTTTTCTGGACTCTTGAGAGCATGGATTCCATAGGTGTACAAAACATATGACAAAAACACATTTTTGACCTGCTCTACTGGGAGGTGTCCCTGCCTATGGCAGGGATTTGGAACTAGATGATCTTTGAGGTCTCTTCCAACCTAAACCATTCTATGATTCTTTGAAAGAGCTTAACTTTCCCCTAGGTTTTTTTTTTTTTGTTAACTGTAACTGCAGTAATTCTTTTCCATTTTGAAAGTTGGAAAGCCTGGGAGCTGTGAAATTTTTGTGTTTAATAAATTGTCTTTTTTGTTTCATAGAATCATAGAATCATAGAATGGTAAGGTTGGAAGGGACCTCAAGGATCAGCTAGTTCCAACCCCCTGACATAGGCAGGGACACCTCCCACTAGAAAAGGTTATTCAAGGCCTTGTCCAACCAGGCCTTGAACACCTCCAGGGAGGGAGCAGCCACAACCTCCCTCAGCAACCTGTTCCAGTGCCTCACCACCTTTACGGTAAAGAACTTCCTTCTGACATCCAGTCTAAATCTACCCCCTGCCAGCTTAAACCCATTGCCCCTCGTCCTGTCATTGCAAGACCTTGTCAATAGTCCCTCCCCAGCCTTCCTGTAGGCCCCCTTCAGATACTAGAAGGCTATACTCTAAGGTGTCCTGGAAGCCTTCTCTTCTGCAGGCTGCAGACCCCCAACTCTCTCAGCCTGTCTTCATAGCAGAGCTGCTGCAGCCCTCTGAGCATCTTCGTGGCCTCCTCTGGACCCGCTCCAGCACCTCCATGTCCTTCCTGTGCTGGGGCTTTGGAAAGTTACACTTTGTAACTGCTGACAAAAAGAGCACACAGCAGTGTTTTAGTATACAATTAAGGTTTAAGAAATCACAGAAGAGGCCAAGCTAAAATCTTACAATTCATATAGGAGAAACAGTTCCTAAATAGGCAAATAGATGTGGTTAGCTGAGGAAGGGAAAGCTGCAAAGTCCTGGGAATATTCCCCTGCCTCTTGGCTGTCTGATTAAATCAGGCAGTTATTGCTTATGTGGCTTTGTGTCTGTAGTGCCTAATGTTATCTTTGTTTAGCATATTAACCTGCTGAGTGAAGATGTACATGTTTAATGCCAGATTTATAAGATGGGACTTTCTGCTGCTAGAATTCCCTTGCTGTTGCCCCAGAAAGTTCCCAAAACATCTGTGTCAGGGAGGAGGATTAGGTAGTGGTAAGCATCACTTTCCTTCATTTCAGAACAACTGAGGACTCTGACTTCTCTCATTAAAAAAAAATAAATAAATAACTGGTGTATTTTAATTAAAAGAAATGCCTCTTGCTGAAACATATGGCAGATACCAATAGCACTAATTTATGTGGAGTAGTAAAACATGGGGCTGGGAGAATCACAGAAACACAGAGGCTGGAAAAGACCTCCCAGATCATCAAGTGCAACCTATAAGTAACCTGTACTAGCGGGAGGTGTCCCTGCCTATGGCAGGGGGTTGGAACTAGATGATCCTTGAGGTCCCTTCCAACCTTACCATTCTATGATTCTATAACCTAACACCATGACATCGGCTAAGCCATGCCACCAAGTGCCACATCCAGTCTTTTCTTAAACACCTCCAGGGATGGTGACTTCACCACCTCCCTGGGCAGTCCATCCCAGTGCCTAATCAACCTTTCCGTGAGGAAGTGCTTCCTAATATCCTAATACATATAAGCCTGTGTGTACTTTCTCCAAAGATTTTAGAGTATTTTGCAGGATTTAGATGTTAATATTGAAAGCTACTTTGAACAAATTTGAGTATTTGGGTATTGCAGTGGCAGTGCTATATGGAGTTTAAGGGAGGAGAGAAGAGTGCTGCTTCACAAGTGAAAAAGCTGGAGTACTAAAGAGTGGAATTAAATGCTTGTAAATTATATTTATGTCTCTGTGTGAGGTTCTTTTAACTTGAATTTTGATTTGATTGAAACTGAATGGTAGAGGTAAGTCTTTTCTGTTTCCTGAAATGAACTGTGAAAAAACAGTTGGATAATTCTTTTTAGGCTGCATATTAAATTTGAGTACCATAGCTTTTGGGTGCCTTTCTCAAAATTTCTGTCTTTAATAGTTAGTTAGAATAGTTAGTTAGAATTTCTGTCTTTGAGAGTTTGATAGTTAGAATGGTTAGTTAGCTAGAATTTCTGTCTTTAATAGTTAGTTAGAATGGTTAGATAGTTAGAATTTCTGTCTTTAATAGATAGTTAGAATGGTTAGATAGAATGTCTGTCTTTAATGGTTAGATAGAGTGGTTAGATAGAATGTCTGTCTTTAATGGTTAGATAGAGTGGTTAGTTAGAATTTCTGTCTTTAATAGATAGTTAGAATGGTTAGATAGAATTTCTGCCTTTAATAGATAGTTAGAATGGTTAGATAGTTAGAATTTCTGTCTATTAGTTAGATAAATGGTTAGTTAGTTAGATTTTCTGTCTTTAATAGATAGAATGGCTAGATAGTTAGAATTTCTGTCTTTAATAGATAGAATGGTTAGATAGAATTTCTGTCTTTAATAGAATGGTTAGATAGTTAGAATTTCTGTCTTTAATGGTTAGATAGTTAAAATGGTTAGATTGTTACAGAATTTCTGTCTTTAATAGTTAGATAGAATGGTTAATTAGAATTTCTGTCTTTAATAGATAGAATGGTTAGATAATTAGAATTTCTGTCTTTAAAGGCAAAGCAAGAGAGTCAAGAAATTTCTGGGAAATTCTGCTTTCCAGTTCTGTTGGCATCCCTGTCTTGTTCCTTCACCACACTGCATTGCCTGTTGTAAGCTGTGTCAGGGACAGGCTCAGAAATACGAATCTGGTGCTATATTTGGTATGCTTTCTGGGTAGACTCCTCACCCAGTCCTATATAAACATTCACTTTCAGAAAGAAAATCCTTTAACCTAAGTCCTTTAAAGAAGTATTGACTATGGATCTGTTGACCTTTTTCTAAATAAATAATTCATATTCAACTGAAACTGTCTCTCAGAAATAGCCTAAGATGAATCTATGTCCGTGAGCAGGATTAGTTATTGGCTTTACCAGAGCACTTGCTGAATACTGATAAGGTGAAAGGAAGAACAACATCTCCTTTTCCTTAGTGCCTTAGTCCTTTTGCCAGCAAAGGTGGTAAGTACAACTGAGTTTGAATTTGAAAGTGATAATGGCAGAAGTACTTAGAAGCACTTTCAGCATTTGACACGTACTAGCAAATTTCTGATGCAAAAGAGTGGAGGAAAAGAAAATTTACTGTTTTCTCTTGAGGCCTCATCATGACAAAGAGCATTTTAATTTCCTCAGAATTGCTTCTTTCCTTCCATGTTTAGTCTTTTCAAGAGGAGAAAGTTACTGTAAAGTACTGGACTAGCAAAGCCAGTCAGTCTGGAGGAAGTACTTGTAACAAGTGTTTAAACGCCTGCCACTGACAAGACTAGAAATACACTGGAATAATAAACAGACGTGATAGAGGAAGGAAGCCATAAAATTCACTCCACTATACAGAATACATTACTTAGAGCTTTTTCCTTTCAGCTCTTCACCAGGAAGCTGCTGTGAGTAAGGAATAGGATGGATGCTTGGCTTGTCAGTGATACTGACGTTGGATATTTGTCAGTTACACTTGAAAAATTTTAAAGATGTTTGCCTCCTCTTCCCTGAGAATCTCTTCTGTTATATCTCTCATCACCATATTGCTTCTCATGCAGTTTTGCTAATGCAGGGCAGTGCTGGATTTAATTCATCTTTGAATGAACTGGGGCAAAGACAAAAGGGGATGTCCATCTGGACTTCTGTGGGTTGTACTCTCCCTCTGTCAGGGCTGAGATGGCACTGAGCCCATTGGGAAGGTGCTGTTTGATAGAGTTGATTCTGCCACTTTGCTCTGCTCTGGTAAGACCTCACCTGGAATACTACCTCCAGCTCTGGTGCCCTCAACGCAAGGACATGGGCCTGATGGAGGGGTCCAGAGGAGAGCCATGAAAATGGTCAAGAAGGCTAGAAAGGGACCATTTACAAAGTGTCCTATCACAAAGTAGTGACAGGACAAGGGGCAATGCTTTTAAATTAGAGAAGAGTAGATTTAGATTGGACATCAGAAGAAAGTTCTTTACCATGGTGATAGTGGAACACTGGAACAGGTTGCCCAGGGAAGTAATTGAGGCCCCATCACTGGAGATGTTTAAGGTCAGTCTCCACAGGGCTCTGAACAACTTGATCTGGTGGAGGATGTCCCTGATCACTGGAGGGGGGTTGGACTAAGTCACCTTTGGAGGTCCTTTCCAACCCAAACCATTCTGTGATTCTGTATGTTGTGAAATCAAGATTCTGACTACGTTGCAGTTCCTGGAATCATTTCACTGATCAAATTTCAGTAAAGTAGCTATTTTTTGTTTTCCTAAGATAAAGATATCTGCTTGCTGTATTTATAGATATATCATTGAATAGTTTATAGGTACAGTAGGATCTTATTATTTGACTATTGTACTTTTCACTTCATCTCAGTGTTGCAAGATATGGTTGTATTCCATATAAAAGACAGCTTCTAGTCTTCAGCATCACAGTTTGCTTATACAGTTGTTGCATGAACCATGCCATTTTCTGTTTTGTTATGATTTGACTGGTAGAATTCATTCCACAGAAGATTGTTTTCCTTGGATTTGCCTTCATTAGTCTATGAATTTGAATACATGCATATATTCATGCACTCTGCAAGGGGGCAACAGGTGCATGCTGGAGCATGGGAGGTTCCACATGAACACAAAGAAGAGCTTTTTTCACTTTGAGGGTAGCAGAGCCATGCAACAGGCTGCCCAGAGAGGTTGTGGGGTCTCCTTCTCTGGACACATTCAAAATCCACCTGGATGCATTCCTGTGTGACCTCTGTGGTCCTGCTCTGGCAGGAAGTTGGACTAGATGATCTTTTGAGGTCCCTTCCAACCCCTAACATTCTGTAATTCTGTGATTCTGTAATTTGTTCTTACATCTTTTAATCTCTGCTTTTCCTCTCTGGTCTATCTTCAGATCTTGAAAGGGACAGTAGTACGTACATGTTTCTGGGAGTCACTGTTTGACCTCTCTTCATTCTATGGGAAAATGCAGATGGGCAGTAGAACAAAGAGTAAAAGCTCATCATGGTTAAAAGCAATTCTTTCAATCATATCATGGGCTTCAGGCAATCTGCTGTGCTCTCATGGTATATATTTAAGTATCTTAAGGAGGCCTACAAGAAAGCTGGTGAGGGACATTTTGAGGATGTTGGGTAATAGGGGGAATGGAGCAAAACTAGAAGTGGGTAGATTTGGGTTGGATGTTAGGAAGAGGTTCTTCACCATGAGGGTGATGAGACACTGGAAGTGGTGGAAGTCCCATCCCTGGAAGTTTTTTTTGGCCAGGCTGGATGTTGCTCTGAGCAACCTGATTTAGTGTGAGGTTTCCCTGCCCCTGGCAGTGGGGTGGGAGCTACATGATCCTCAAGGTGCTTTCCAGCCTTGACAGGTCTATGATTCTGTGATTTATCTTCAAGCAGTACTCTCCTGCTACTGAAAGATGCAAGTCCTAGCCAGCAAGTTCTCTGAATGTGAAACCCCTTCTGCTCACCCAAGAGGGGATTCTCTATATCAGAACTTTGATTCAGCCTCCTTCACGTACCACTAAAGGTTATAAAGTTCTTGGACTTCTTTGGGACAAACAGTGCTACCTGTATAATTCAGAGGACAGTGTGGCTGGCTGGCATACATTCTGTAGTGCAGCAGAAAGTGTGATCTGTTCCTCCTTCATCTCCTGTGTGTTACACAGGAACTTTCAGGAAACCTAAAATTAAAGAAGACAAAGCCCTCTTAAGGATTTATAGGGTTTGTCAGTCTTCGTGGCAGACCTAAGGCAAGTAAAACCAGACATTTTTTTTTCCCCAGTGCAAATTAACTTTAACACATGAGAGAAATTATGTGCTTGAGATCTCTCAAAAATTTTGACAGAGGTAGGGTTTAAATTCAGACGTCTTGAATGCCATTGCAGGCTTTTCATTACCACCTCCTTCCAGCTCTTCCATGCTTCACTTCCACAACAACACAGAGTGAAGACACAGAGAAAGAATGGCAATACCTCCTCACACTTAAAAACACACACTCAGGTATGCATGCCTAGTGCAACCCACGATCATTTAAACTGGATTTATGCTATTTCAAGTTTTGCGGACAGTACAGCTGAGTCTCTGGAGTCTCAAAGGCTTACAGTCATCTGAATTTCAAAGTAACTGGTGAAGCCTTCAGTTAACACACTAGCACTAGGCTGATTTGCTTTAGGAAGTCAATGTCATGCTGATTTGATTAGTGAAATNAACTAGATGATCCTTGAGGTCTCCTTCCAACCTTACCATTCTGTGATTCTATGATTCTGTGAAGTGCTGCTCCACTTCTCCAGTGCTCCCTGCTTTACAGATCCATAGTGGGTAAATAAAGATTCTCAGCACACCTAAGACAGCTGTTCTGCCAATTATGTATCAAGATTGTCTGACTATTTCCATTCTTTAGTAGTGCTGTTGGAGTGTAAAAGGTGACTTTAAAATCCTGATCCTAGGGAAGATGTGATGTTTGAGAAAGTGTGGAATATTGCTTACAGCTTGTGGAAAATATTAGGAAGATGCCTGGCAAGAAGCATGAGTTTCTTCTCAGATTGTTTTGCCTCCCATCTGTCTGCTTCACTTTGTTCTGCTCTGCAAATTTAACTTCCTTGCATTGTCAATGGTGAAAGGGTGTTTGAAGGAAATGGTTCATAAAAGCTTCATTAGAGGTTTAAGGGGGAATGGCAAGAGCAGTAAATCTGTCAGAACAGGTTATTCCTGTCCCTAACTAAGGTAACTAGCAACCCTGGTTATAAGGAAAAATCTCAGTGCTCAGTGGCTGCTACCTGATCCTTCAGCCTATTTCCAGCTCTGAAAACTTCCGTAAAATGCAGCCTGGTTTGATTCATTTGCTTTGAGCTCCTTCTGTGGTCTCTATATAATCTGCACTTGAGGAGAAGCTGAGGGCTGTCGAGTGCAGCTCAAATCGCAGTTGGCATCATCCACAGAATTCAGCTGTGATTGCCTTTGGAGTGAGGCCTGACAGATGTGTCATTTGCTTTTGCTGCTCTTTTGGATGTGAAGAGATGAGACCCTGTCACTTCTGACACCCTGTGCTCATGTCCCTCACTGACCTCCAGCCATAACCTAACTTTCCAGCGGCCTGAGGATGGGAGAAAGGCTGCACCTAGCTATTGCTAGGGCTGCTCTTTTGGAGTACTCAAGACTTTTGCTGCCAATTACTTGTGGGAGACATAAAACCAGTTTCCACTTTCTATAATGCTGCAGTTGCAGATGGTACCTGGACATGCTGCCCAGCATGTATCAGTATAGTCACCAACGCAAAACCAAGTCGGTAATGGGATTTAGGAGATGATAAAGTTGGGTGACAGAAGGATTTTAGATATGACAGATTCATCAATTGCTTGCCTCTCCTGTGGTTACCTTGAGACTTTCTTGGGGAGTTTTAAGGGCTCAGAAACTTTGGTGAATCTCAGAGCCCTGGAGAAGAAGGTAAAATACATGAATGGAACAAGGAAATTATTGTGCCCAGCAACCCAGTGGCGATATATCGCTTTCAGATATTAGAATGTTTTCCTTTATCCATATCAGTAATTTGTACAGGCATGGTTACTTTGGTGTTAGAAACAAGAACATAATA
Organism: Ramphastos sulfuratus; assembly: GCA_013399055.1. Classification (NCBI taxonomy): domain Eukaryota; kingdom Metazoa; phylum Chordata; class Aves; order Piciformes; family Ramphastidae; genus Ramphastos; species Ramphastos sulfuratus. Next base: position 60,180 of record WBNM01013099.1, on the reverse strand, counting down.
GTCCTGTGCAGGGGTCTGTGATGTAACTGGGGGCTCACAGTGTAATAACCAGGAAGATAATGCAGAATGCCAGTTCCTCTCCATTCATGCTCCGTTGTCATAGTTTGATAGTCAGATGGAAAATTATAGGAACAGTTAATAAAAATTTAATAAAGAAATTAATTCAGAGTTGAAGTAGCTCAGATTGATCTTAATTTATTCTCGCAATGAGCTAACTGAAATTGATCAAGGTCAGTCTTTCTTAGGAATGAGGCTGTCCACAAAAGGCTTTAATGTAGTTTCTATAATTGAGTTAATTTTCTAAAATGCCTGCAGACAGAGAACCCACTCCTGTCTGTGTGCAAAGACTGCAGGCACTCAAAAATAAATCTGCTTGACTACACAACCTCAGCAGGTAATTATAAAAAGGGAGACACTGCAGTATCCCAGTGGGTTGCAGGAAGCATGGTATAAACCACAGTGCCTTGTCCCCAGTGTCCCAAGTCTCTCCTCTGTGTGAAATCATTGCCTTGAGCTTGCATCAGGGACTAAGGACTCCTAAATCTGACAAATTTTATCTACCTCCTCCTCCCCATGCAGTAATTTACATTTGCTTTACCCCTGGCTCTGATGTATGCCACCTTCACCCACAGCTGAGAGAGTGAGTCTTTAAACACTTTTCCCAGCACTTAAGCCAGAATTATTCTGTGGTTCAGCTGCTGGGTGAGACTAATGCCAGGTTCTCCAAGGAATGAATGCACCACCTGGCCCGTGAGCTCCAGTTGTCTGGCTCTGTGCCTTGAAGGCTTCGTGCACTGCCAGAACTTGTGAGTTAGTCCCAGTGTGTAATTTTTTGTTGTTGCTGCTGTTATTAGTGACTCAGCCAAGAGTATCTGCCTTTTAAATTCAGGAAGGTTGTGAAGAAAGAGGAAAGGATGGGTGCATGGGAACTGCTCTGAGCTGTTTGTAATGCTCCCTCTCCACATTACAGCTGGAATATCACTCTTATACAGTGCCTGTGCCACTTTGCCATGTGGAAAAACTGAGAATATTCTGAGACTCCTTTTTCTAACAGTTGAAGTAGAATGTTTGTTTGAACATCTCTTCCAATTCAGGACCCTGTCTTTTATTAAAGGATTATGCTGGTCACAGGAACTACTTCAGCAGCTCAGATCTGTTTTATACTCAGAGCTGCCTAGAAAAGGCCCCTACCTTTGTGGGCTAATTCTGTGGGTTAGGAAGAGGTGTTTCTTTATCTTCTGCCTTCTCAGACGTTAAGTTCATTGACTTCCCAAGAGTCACAGCCTCTTGCTACTGAATTGATTGTTTCCACCCTAGTACTGTTGTGGAATATGACAGTAATGAGATACGCTGCAATTAGATGGTGCATTAGGATCACAATTAAAGAGCTGATCTCCATTGTTATAGGCACTACCAAGTCTACTACTTGAAACCTTAAAGTCTTGCTTGTGAAGACTGCCATGCATAGTTATATGTGGAAATTATCCAGGAGCTGAAATGAGTGCAGGCTGTAGCTACCCACTAATGAAGTCGTTATTGTTAGTGCGGCGCCCAGGCTGAGTACTGGCCGTGTGTCAGCAGCTGCTGCATACCAGCAGTGGTCCATCCTGGCTAACGCCTCTCTGCTTCCTAGCATTCCCCCAGAGCATGGTGGGGCTTGTGTAGATCATATTGTTCTGAGGACAGCTAAATCTTCTCTTGCGTGTTTCAAAGGTGGAGGCATTTGCCCCCAGTTCTGGAATAGATATTTGCTCAGAACACAGTGCTCTGGTGGAGCAACCGGGGACATAACCTGGAGGCCGCTTGGACTGGCAACAATACAACCTTGTTTGTCAAGCCCTAGTTTGTGAGTATTTGTTTGCAGACATCTTAACTGTTTCATAGTGTAATGGGGCTTAATCAAGGAAAGAAGTTCAAGTGGGAATTCATTTAAGGCGAGATTTGGAGCCATCTTCCCCAAAAGTAGTTTTATTCCTTAAATAGACTTTTTTTTTTTCCCCCCCTCTGAGCTGCAAACAACCTGGGCTGTCACTACAGGCAGGTCTGGGACACGATTTTAAGCTACTTGTAAATATGTATCTGTGCTAATTAGTTCTAGCACAGGACAGTTAATTACCTCTCCAATGCACTGGTGTCATTTAAAATATTTCCAAGCTATTTCCAACTCAACTCTTACCAGATTGCCTTACAACAATTTCATTCCTAGTGAGCATTTAAGTTTACAAGAAGACACCTTTAGATTTTGCTGTATGTGTTGGAAAGTAGCATGTATTCTGGTGTGGCAGAGATAAGTAGAAGTCAATACCTTCTGGAGATCCAGGATTGTTGATCTGCTTTAACTGCATTATGTGCTAGAAGTTTTTTCATTTTTTAAACAGCTTCAGTGGGACAGAAATGCTTAGACTTTTTTTCTGGATTTAGTGTGGTTTTCCCCCAAAGTAAGACCGTTTGCACAGAGAAACAACATTCTGAATTTCTGGCAGAGTTAAAAAATGCCTGCTAGGACACAGGAACTGCTGATTATTCCCAGAATTAATTTGTTTTTTCTTTTCTTATGTGGTAATCATTGAGGAACAGTAAGAGCAACTTTCTGTGAGGACCCAACTCATCTGTTTAGTTTGGAAGCTGCTCGTACTCTCAAAGTTGTTAAATCTGACTTTTTGGAAAGTGAGGCTCNCATTCTATGATTCTATGATTCCAGAGTTCCAGGAGTTACCACTCCAGAAGTTAATTCTTGATAATAGCAAAGAGTATATGTGTGCCGAGAGATGGGACTGGAAAATGGGGGTGGTGGAGGGGAGGGAGAGGAAATTGGTACAGTTAGATCAGTTGGAGACTTTAAAATGTTAGGTATTAGGTATTTTGATGCCTCTTGGAACAGGGTGTGGGTGGCCTGGAGATGAAGAAGGTTTTCTCCTATCTTTTGGCACAAAATGACCTCTTGAATTTGGCATCTAAGACTCAATGAAGCATTTAAGGTTTTTGGTTTGTTTAGTTGCTGGTTTTTTGTTTCTTTTTTGTTTTGTTTTGCTTTTAATTGATGGGTACCATCATAGTTTTTAATTATTTTAATATTTTAGGTTGATGGGGAAAAAAAGAACTGTAAATTTAGTCCAGGGATCACCAGGATAATTTGCTTGGCACTGCAAAAGCATGAGAACAATCTGAAATGCATCTTTAAGTACACAGTATGATTAAGCCTAGCAGTGAGCTGGGGTTTAAGATTAAAAATAGCATTTGATCTGAAGCTAAAAATAGCTGTAAGCTGTAAAAATTATTGACACTATAATAAAGCTGACTGGAAACTGAGCTTCCAAGAATATGTGATCCATGTAAAGGTGTCTACATGAAAAGGACAGATGCTCTGAGTGGAACAAAGGATTTGTGTTCCCAGTGTAGGTGTCTGTACGGTATGTGTTATCCAGCCTTTCAAATCTCCCATCAGAGACATGTACTCGAGGTGGAATTTGTTTTGAACTGCCTTCTTTGGCAGCACAGCTGACCTAGAGTTAGGTTTCTGATTCCCTTAGGGTACATAAACAACCTGCTAAAAGGCCAAACTATTTGTTGGGTGGGTTGGGTGTTGGTTTTTTTTTTTTCCACTTTTGATTTGTTATGGAATGAATGTGAAACTCATGATAAATATTAGTAACATTAGTGCAGGGGTGTCATCAGTGTGCATAACTTGCTAAGTGCTCAGTTAAATGCCAGCTAAATCTCACTGGCTTGTGTCAATTTGTGTTCATAAAATTGCTCTGTGGGTTCTCAGTTGCCAAAGGATGGACTTGTTTTCTGATTCTCCTGGAAAGGATGGCTAACTAGAACAGCTCATTCTTTAAACAGAATAAACAGACCACATCTTAGCTGCTTTCTGTTCTTTGCAGGAGAGCTGATTAATTAATAACAAGAGAATGAGGTGTTAAAAGGTCTTGCAGGTCTCCCTTTAGTGAATATAATAGGGGAAAAAGTGGGCAGAAGGTTTAAGCTGTGACTAGTAATACAGGGAAAAGGGAGGAATTCCCAGTTGGCGACCCAAGTTTTGATCATTTCCATTTGGGATGTGTTCTTATGAACACCTTGATCTTCTGAAATGGTGGAACAGCTTTTCTTAGGACAAACAACTGCTAAGCTTCACCCAGTGGCAATCGTCCTTTAACCTGTTCTTTGATGTGTACCAGGGGTGCAGCTTTGAACTTAAGTGTGCTCAGTATTCTCCAAGCCCATACACAAAGAAACTGATTTTACAAAGCATATTTTCAGCCAGACTGGGGATTATGGACCAAATGTGACTACATAGCTTATGAAAATCTGACCAGACCTTCTGTCTTAAAGTGTCAGTGTTTTGAACTCCAGCTAACAGCCTGTGACAAGCTGTGCACCTCAGGGTTTGATGCTGGAGTTACTGTTGTTCACCAGCTTCATCAGTGACACATTCATTGATGTGATGGTATCAGATTGGGATGACCAACGCACTGATGGGAGAGCAGGATTGCCATTCACAGGGATTTAAGCAATCTGAAAGAATGGAGCAGTGGGAAACTTGCCACATTTGCCAAAGAGAAATGCAGTTGTACTTTGACCGGACTAACCAAACCACCTGGGAGCAGCTGGCCAGGTAGCTAGTAGGTGCAAGGACTGGTGGATGCTGATGGACAGATGAACGAGGCAGCAGTGTGCCCTTGTGACACTTTTTTTTTTTCGCAGACTGCAGTAAGATTTACAAGATTTGCCAGAATGTAGGTGGCAGATCAGGGGAAGTGAATGATACCCTCTGTTCAGTTTCTTCCAGTTTTACCCCCACCCTCCCATGCAAGACAAACACTGACAAATGAGCAGATCACTGATTAGGAATCTGGAGCTTGTGACCTACATGGAAAAGCTGAAGGAACTGGCTTTGTGCAGGCCTAAGGGCAGGCACAATTGTTTGCTTCAACTACCAAAAGGGGTCCATGCTTTCTATGTAGTTTCCTTCCCCAACTCTCCTTGGTCCATAGTGACAGGGTGGAAGACAACAGTCTCAAATTGCACCAAGAGAAACTCCAACTAAATAGAAAGAATTGTCTTGCCTTGCCTTGCCTTGCCTTGCCTTGCCTTCCCTTCCCTTCCCTTTTCTTTTCCTTCCTTTTCCTTCCTTTTCCTTTTATTTTCTCCACGAAAATATGAGTCCTTGATAAGATTCCCCAGAAAACCTGTGTGATCTCTGGAGGTTTTCAGAAGTTGATGGAAAAAGGCCCTGAGCAAGGCCCTGCTTTGGGGAGAAGGTTGAACTAGAGATATCCAGAGCTCCCTTCCAGCTTGATTTATTCTGGGATTCTCTTTTAGGACTTTAATGGCAGTAGACTGCTGGATGCAGGGGCTCCTGCCCTTCAGCAATCCAACCTACACACTGCAGCCTGCAGTCAGTAGGCACAGGATGTACTTTTTTTAGGCTGAAATCTTTTCATCCTCACTCACATCTTAAGGGACAGTAAGGATATCAGTGGGCTGCTTGTAAAATAAAGCAGCAGCCGTAAGGCAGAATCTGACACCCAAAGAGTTTCAGCATTCAAATAAGCAATGATCTCCTCCGTTCCCCAAGCATTGCTCTTGCTTGTCAGGCCTCTTCCTTTTATACTCTGTATTGCTGATGGTGAGTGACCTGACAAATGACTGATGGTCCATGTGAGCTTCCATATCTTTGGTCTCTTGTCCTACACATAAGTCCTGGCCAGAATTCTGCTTGCTCAAGCACAAAATTGGTGTGGAACAAAGAAGGGAGTTGCACTCTGGTGAGTTCTCTGTGCTCCTGGTGTGTAATTTGCAGTGCACTGGGCACTGAGTAACAGGAACAGCAATGTGGAGCTACTGGTTAGCCATGGCAAGTGTCAGTGGACACAAATCTTGGTTTCTGTCCTTTGAAACACTGGTAATAAATAAATAGAACCACTGGTTCTGCAAGGCTTCTCTTATGCATTGTAACTAGGAGCAGATGCCATTGCCCTACTTGTAAAGAGAGCAAACAAGTATAAAATCAGGTGAATGCACGTTAACAGAAGGATGATTCTTCCTTTCTTTTGACTTAATTTCTTTTGACTTCTTCCTTTCTTTTGACTTCTTCCTTTCTTTTGACTTAATTTCTCTTGCTTTTAATCCTGCTATCAATTTTAACCCTGCATATTTCTGACTTTCTTTACTGCTCTTTAGATAAGATGAGTGCAGATGCTCCTGAGGTCTGTTACTCTGGCACTTTTGGGTTCTAACTGCTTACCAGGACAAAATAAGAACAAATAATTTTCACTTAGATTCACTACTGGTTAACATTCTGATGTTTCCAGTGAGGCTATTGACCAGACTGGTGTTGAGTTTCAGGTTTTGGAAAAAAAAACCCAAAAGTTGTTTAGGTTTGTGTATCACCTTGCTTAAATTACTGTTATAAGGAAGATGTTTTCTTGGTCTAGACTCACATCTCATCTGTAGTCATTTCAGTGGTAATAAAACTTTAATGAAAGAATTTTTAATATAGTCCACAGCTGTGATAAAAATTGCCTTGCAGCAGAAAGAAGAAAGAGTTGTAAGGCATCATTTGAATTCTTCCAGTAATCTTTCCTATCAACTGTGCTTTATACTAAAAGCAGATGGAGGTCTGCAAAAGGCTTTTAAGTGTTTCAGGTTTTACCCTTCTAGCACTTTTGTGAGACTTGGTCTTCAGATGTATTGGTGATTTATCTAAGGAATGGCTATCACAGAGAGACAATTTTTCTTTCGTTTTTTTCCTTTTTTTTTTTTTTTAGTGAGGCTATATTGTTTATTTGTTCTCATTTTTAATATTCCCATCAGATTCATCTGTACTCCAAACAAACAAAAAAAAAACCCAACTGAAAATCTGCCTTGTGAGTCCCTGCCCAGAATATTCTCAAGTTCTAAGTTTTCTGCCTGACTTTGTACTGCTCAGTGGAATGCAAATTTAGAACAATTAATTCCTCTCTTCCTATGTTCTGATTTTATCTCCTGTCCAGTGGTTGCCTCACCTGCTCAGGTGTTAATTAGTATGAGAACGTTTCTGTGTTTTTTAAAGATCTTAAGCCAGGAGAAGCCTTGCAAATGTTGTCCCAGCCATGAGCTACCCAAGACTGGAAGACAGCAATGCCACTTACTCCTTTGGGAGAGTGAGAATGAAGACACTGCTCACTGATGGGAAGTTCAAAGGGAGATTCTATTCACTAGTGCNCCACAGACATGAAGTAAAAATGGCAGTGGCTTCACTTCTTGTTTTCTCGAAAACAATGCTGTGGCTGTTCTTGAAATGTAAAGGATGCCAGCTGAGCTGAGCACTCATTTGAAGAAATTCTTAAGGAGAGAATTGGTTTTTTAATTTTTTTTTTTCTACTTGGGCTACAAGAATGCTTTTGATCAGACTTGAGCCACCAGAACAGCTTAGTGCAAGTGTGACTGGTAAGGGGGGTTTTTGTGACATGGTAATATGGAACANAGTTCAAAGGGAGATTCTATTCACTAGTGCATATCTGCAGAAGGCACTCAGCTAGAATGGATATATGCACAAGTTGGGCCGAGGCTATCAGACCAAAACCATCCAGAATCCTCCACCCCTTCCAGCCTCAGCAGGCCTGAGACTAGGCCAGAACTGCCCTCCCCAGCTTAGGCCTACGAGGCCTCACCAGGCTGCATGGCACAGCTCNGAGGCCTTGAGTGACCTGTTCTAGTGGGAGGTGTCCCTGCCTATGGCAGGGGGTTGGAACTAGATGATCCTTGAGGTCCCTTCCAACCTAAACCATTCTGTGATTCTGTGATTCTATGAAATGAAACATGGACAAATTTCTAAGCTTGAATATTTATTTTTTGAAATTAATAATTAAAGTGGAAGAGATCATGAGTTGTTCATACATGAGTTGTGAGGTGGGTAAGAGACACAGAGGTCTGCTAATGAAGCATACTGGTAACATGTTTGGTAGCTGTATTCATTGTCAAGGGGGCATCAGAGTGGATGAGGAAAAATTGTAGAAGTAGACTGAAATTCTGTTTTACTAAGAAAGAGACCTTTGTGTGCTTGGGGCCTAAGAAGAAAGATTTTTCATAGGAATTTCCAGGGGAGTGAGTGACTGTGGAGACAGTTGATGTCTTTTTTGATGACAGGATGATGGTGGACAGATCTCTAAATGAGGATGTGTTGCCTCAGCCTAACAAAAGAGAAAAGGTACCTGTCAGAACACATGTCCAAAACTATACAGTGCTTATGAAGGGAGAAAGCCATTTAAACTAATGGAAGGCGTTGCCACAAGAAAAGGTGTATGCACATCCCAGTGTAGCACCTAGAGGAAAATCAATGCCTACAGTAGCCTTCCAGTGGAACATGTAATTGTTACACATTTTAAGTTCAAACTAGATCAGGGTCTGTAATGAACTGTGATGGTCTTGCAGCCTGTAATTGTTGATAGCTGAACCTGATACAGTGGCAAGTTGCATCCATTTCTTCTATCTGAGTGTGATGTTTTCCTGCTCAGTGACGCACCTCAAGCCTTCAGAGATTGCATTAGCCTATTCACTTCATTCTTGCAAAGGATGTTATATCTCAAAGACATTGGCAAATTAAATAGACTTCCACCATAATGACTCTCACTGGGTTGTGTGAGAACCTGGCTGCTGAGAATGGGCACGGTCTGAGGAACCTGTAGTACCAAGCCTTGCTCACATCCTGGTGTATCACAGAATCACAGAACATTAGAGGTTGGAAGGCACCTCCAGAGATCATCAAGTCTGCCCCACCTGCCAGAAGGAGGACAACTAGGGTAGTCTGCACAGGAATGGATCCAGGTGGGTTTTGAAAGTCTTCAGAGGAGACTCCATGACCTCTCTGGGCAGCCTGTTCCAGTGCTTTGTCACCCTCACTGTAAAGAAGTTTCTCCTCGTGTTGAGGAGAGTCACAGACTGCATTGCTCTTGAGCCAACAGCCAGGTGTGATGTGTTGCACTGAAAATCCTGATACAGATAATGCTGCTTGCCTTATGGCTGAAGAACATTTCCAATACTGACTTCTGCCTATCACTCTTTGTGCTAGATGTTAGTAACTCCTACACTTTCATGCAGAGAAAATTGGTTTTACTTCCCTGTTTTCCCGTGTCTTTGCAGAGCATAATCAGAACCCAGCCTTGCTCTGAACAAAGAGCATAAGAAAAAAGTTTTCACGTGCATTAATGAAAAAAAAGAGACACTGCTTAAACTCTTTTTTTTTTTTTAATGCTGTTGTGCTTGCAGTGGTGTACACTGAAAGCAGCCTTCTGCACTGCTGACCTGTTTTATCTTGCTGTAACAAACATTCACATGTGCAAGATACTTGTGTGAGCATCAGTTTTGTTTTGTGTGCCTTGCTTACAGACTTAGGCTTTATTTCAGTGTAATATTTAGTGTAATAATTCTTTTTTTTTCTTTCTGACAGTCTTTAGAGCTGTTACTCAATGTGAATGAATCCTTCAGCCAGACCTTTTGTTTAGGTCTTAGCTGACTTCTCTGAGGGTTAAGATCCCTCTTAAAATCAAGGATTTAAGTATTATTCTGCCACTGACAGAATGTAAGTATTTTTCTTTCCCTTGAGAATTGCTTGCCAAGTGAATCACAGCTGCAAGCAACTGGCATCAAGATTAGGATCATTCAAAAATATCTGTAGTAAGTTTTTTAAAGGCAGTGACAGAAACCACAGTTCAGGATTTCAGGGCTGCAGGATAACATTTAGTAAATTCCCAGAGTTGAAGGAAAAAACATGTCAAGAAATTAAGATTCAGATTGTCAGCTGGTGTAAATTGCTCCCTCCTCTAACATCATCTATCTTGAGGAGGAAGGTGGGGGTGCAAAATCAACAGTAACTAGCTGATGATCTAGGTCAAAGTTATTTGTTTTAAAGATCTTTTAAATGCTAGCCTCTGATGGTACTAAAAGTCACTCCATTAGCTTAACACCACCTTTCTGAAAGAAAAAGCATTTGCTTAACCCACAAGTTGACAATAAAAAATGAAATTATAGAAAAATTAATTAATTAGATGATTTTTAATAGGTTCCACTTTGTTTCTTAGCAACAGAAAGTATGTGACATTAAAGGGTCTGCCAAATGTTTTATCATCATGTTATCCATTTGTGATCCATTGCCTGCTGCCTGAATTAAGAGCCAAGTCAAAGTCAATTGGCATCAGCAAGTTCCCAAGCTAACCTCTGAGTGTGGAAAAGCAGAGGGAGGTTGTGCTTTATTGGAGCTTTGCAAACACTTAGCTTAGCTTAAGGAAAGACAAAGTTGTTAAGTAAATCTTTAATTGAAGTGTGATGAGCATTTACCATTTCAGTCTTACAAACTATTTAAAGCTCAGTGTATCACAACTGGAATATTTGCATTTCTTGGAAGCGTACATTGAAATCCCAGTAGAAGTGACTCAGCCTCCTTCCTTCCTGCATGGATGTGTTGGAGAACATGCAATTTACTCCTTTTCTTTGCCTTCTGATAATGATTGTGGGGACAAGAATGCCTGGGCTTTTTCACCAGAGCTGTCAGTAGCTCAACATGTGACCTCAGAAAATAACTTGGTGTCTACAACTGGGGAATTTTTAAAACTACCTACCTAAAATTAGACACCTAAAATTAAACAGCTTGTATTATTGCAAATGTAAGGTCTTCCTTCAGATTATTTTACTGGAAAATAAGTAAATAAAGCTGAGTCGTGTCAGGAGACACAGTAAAAGAGAAAGCATGTAGAGAATAGGTCTTGATCGAGAAGCAACTGAATATGAGCCAGCAGTGTGCCCAGGTGGCAAAGAAAGCCAATGGCATCCTGGCTTGGATTAGCAATGCTGTGTCCAGCAGGAGTAGGGAGGTGATTGTCCTCTTGTACTCTGCTCTAGTGAGGCCACACCTTGAGTATTGTGTTCAGTTTTGGGCACCTCATTACAAGAGGGATGTGGAGGTGCTGGAGCGAGTGCAGAGGAGGGCAATGAAACTGAGGAAGGGCCTGGAGAATAAATCTTATGAGGAGCAACTGAGGGAGCTGAGGAAGGTTAGTTTGAAAAAGAGGAGGCTGAGGGGAGACCTCATTGCTGTCTACAGCTACCTGAACGTTGTGGAGAGGTTGGTGCTGGTCTCTTCTCACAGGTAAATAGTGATAGAACAAGAGGGAATGGCCTCCAGCTGTGACTGGGTACGTTTAGACTGGACATTAGGGAACATTTTTTGCCAGCAAGAGTGGTCAGGGATTGGAATGGGCTGCCCAGGGAGGTGATGGAGTCATCAATCCTGGATGTGTTTAAAAGTCATGCTTGGGGATATGGTTTAGGGTGCACCTTATAGAGTAGGGATATCAACTGGGCTTGGTGATCCTGAGGGTCTTTTCAAACCTGAATGTTTCTGTGATTCTGTGATTGATATTTTTTTTCCTTGAATATATAAGAATTTTTGCCTCAACTCCATCAGATCAGCAGGTGATATCAGACAGTCCCAAAAACAAAAACCAAACCAAACTATTTTGGAAATGTTTATTCATATATGAAAAAATTGGAATACAGGATGAAGCTCATTGCTTCAGAGTGTAAAGCAATAAGAAAGAGGGACATATTCCATAAGGAATTAGGAAAAATAAAATTAAGGAATAATTGGATTGGTAGCTGTTACACACTGGTCTGGAGGCAGTCTCCAGCTAAAGCACAATTTTGCTGCAATGTGAGAGAGACTCTAGAAGGATCACTCAGTATTTGCCCTAGTTCATATGCTTTTTCCCTTAAGCACTTCCTCTTGACTACTAGCAGAGACATTGCAGGGTTTAGATCTTTCTTTATGCCTTACCTAATTAAAATACTGTACAAGTTAATTAATGTTTTTAAAACACTGAGATCATCAAATGAAATGGATATGCAAGAATTTCAAATGATGTCTGAAGGGAGAAGGAAGGTCCTTATCTAACTACAGAGACTCAGTGCTCTGCCGTTGGCCCAAATCTCTCTCATAATGAATTCATCTACAGGCTGCTGCACTGGATTCTGGAGATGTCTGGGTCCTGGCAGCTCTGTGTTAATAAGGCCTCCTTTTAAAACCATGTGACAGTTTGCAAAATGCTCTGGGATACCCCAGGATGAAAGGTACATAAATACATGTAAAATGCTATAACTAAGATGCAATTAGCAATGCACAGGAGAAAAAAAAAAAAGTAAAAAGAGTATTTGCCTGGCTACACTTTAATGTGTCTATAAAGTTTTATTTTCTGGAGCACAGAATACATGGAATAATACTTGTTGTGAGCAGTTACACTGGAACAGAATTGGTGTGCACAAGCTCTGAGGAAGTTACTGTAGATGTGTTTCTGCTGTGAGACAGAGGAATTGAAATTCAGTAATTTCCCAGGAAGGGGAAAAAATTCTGGAGAAGTCACCAGTGGAACTTGTAAATGAGAAGAATTACTACTAGCAGTCAGGAGTCTCAGCCTAGGCTGGGATGTGAGGGAAGTTGTTTACTGAAGTAACAAGGAAGACTGCTTGTAATTTTCCTCCTGTGATCATTTGGGTTTGCTGCTGTCCCTTAGAAAGAGCTCTGGTGAAAAGGCTGTGGCATCCACAGGAGCTGTGTAGGGGCATCTTCTATTATGTTATGTTACTTGAAATAAGAAGAAATAAGGAGATCAGCTATGAAGGAACAGGGTAAGTTAATTTCCTGTGATAAGAGCTTGTCTCCTTTAAAATCTCTGCCTTATTTTTCTTCTGTGGGTTTGTTTTAAGTAATTTTCTCTGTGCAGAAGGTATAATGGTTAGGCTGTTGGGTTAGGATTCATGAAACCTAGACTCAGTTTCTAAGCTGGGCATAGAGTTTTATGGTCCTGCACAGATCACTTAGATTGCCTGGTATTTTCCTCATCTGTAGTATGGCAAGAATATCTCAACAGTATCTTAAATCTTGAAGGAGAAATTGTGATGCCTTTTGTGTCTCCTACTAGATGCAATAGGAATGTGCTGCCTCATGGATCTGTGGTCATCTGAAGTGGCTGGTAACATTCTTGATGAGTAGGTTTTCCTCTAGTAGGTAGTTTGTGATTGTGGATACTTCTGTTTGGGTCACACAAAGTCTGGAGAAAGAAAAACATAAAAGAAAATGAAAAGCACACAAATGAACTCTTAAATTTAAGAAATGTCACATTGCTGGTCTGTGTAATGGAGTCATGGAGAACAGCCTTGTCTTTCTCTTTTTTCTGGTACCTATATAGTTCTGCATGCCCTTGCAGCATGGGGATTGATAACTCTCAGTCAATTTGTAGGAATTACAACAGCCTTGAGAACTGTGTGGGATGGAATAAGCTAAATCCAATGAAATTGCTGGAAAACTAATAGCCAGCAAGTCTCTGCTGAGCTTTAATAGCCAACAAAAACATTTCTCTGCTGAGCATAATAGACTGCAGTATTTCAAAGCCTTATCGCTTAGCAAGATTTCTGTGTGTTCCTGGGAACAACATCCAATGTTTATGATGGCAGCTTGGCAGGTTTCACCTTCTCCACATCTTGGAGGCATTAGGAAATATGTAGAGAAATTCCTAAGAGAATGGTCAGAAGAAAACCTGTAAGAAGGAAGAAGAGGAATATTTCAAAATACACATAGTGAGACCCATGTAATGGTTATACAAACAAGCTGCACAAACTGAAACAGCAACATCTCAATGTAACCCTTTTTGTAGTGTTAGCTAGGAAGTTTCCTGGAGTCAGCTTTACAAACTGTCACAGAGACAGGATTTTACAGGTTTGAGTTTCCCTGTTCCTGGCACATATGCAAAACTGCTCAATCCACAAGCAGAACTTTTTTTGGCAGATGGATGAATAGGGCTGCTCAAGGACAAGCTGTGTAACTAAAGGTAAGATCTGGTGCTAAAGAAGTTGCTTTCATTTAAATTGGTTTAAGCCTTCTGTTTCTGAAACAATGAAGATCCAGTTTTAGTATACTGACTTTGAAGCACAGGGCGTTAGCTAACCTGGTCACAGAATCACAGAATTACAGAATATTAGAGGTTGGAGGGGACCTCCAGAGATCACCTAGGGTAGTCTGCACAGGAATGCATCCAGGTGGGTTTAGAAAATCGTCAGAGATGGAGACTGCACAATGCCTCTGGGCAGCCTTTCCAGGTCTCTGTCACCCTCACTGTAAAGAAGTTTCTCCTCGTGTTGAGGTGAAACCTTCTCTGTTCCAGTTTGTAGCAGTTGCTCTTTGTCTTGCTCTTTGTCTTACTGCTGCTGACCAGTGAAAAGACACTGGCCCCTTCCACTTGACACCCACCCCCTCAGTGGTCCAGTGGAATATTTCCCTGCCCATGGCAGGGTGGTTGGAACTAGATGATCTTGAAGGTCCCTTTCAACCTAAACCATTCTATGATGATTCTATGATGATTTTATGACTAGCATATGGTGTAAAAAAGCTGCTAGTTATGGGCAGTTAATTTAACATAAATGACAATCAACATGCAGTCAGGTGTACTACAGAGGTGATAGGTACACAGCCATATAGAAGACTTACACTTATGTGCATCTCAAATATAACATCTAATGCTACAGCTACTAAGAAGAATACATAGTTAGTGTGAGTGTGATGACTTGTGCAATATGTAGATGTATATTGAATCATCTTCCTTCTCTTTCATCTTTTCATCTAAAGGAAAAAAAAAAAAACCCAAACCAAAACAACAATATAAATGTGGTAAGCTGCAGAAGTCATGTTGGCATAGTTTAGAAACTCCTCTTTCTGAGGACAGAAGAACATACTTCCTGGACCTGCAGAGCTCCTCTTGACTATTGTACCTGAGACAGATTGACAATACATAGATGTTTCTGTGAGCAGAGTAAATGAAATAAATAAATGCTAATGGTCAGCACTTCTTGGGAATACAGTACGGATTTTTATTATTATTTTTTTCTGTAGAACAGGAATAATTGTATCTGCTTACCACATCAGAGTGGAAGTAATGGTAATTAAACTGTTGAGTGCTTTGGTTATTAAAAAGAAGAATGGGAGCAGAGAGAAAGTAGGGATTCTGATGAGCTAATCATTTTCAGTCAAGCACATTGAAGTCCAAATGGAGTGAACGCCCTGTCCTGCACTCCACTGAATTTGGCAGCAGGGGAGAAAGCCAGACTGACAGTAAAGGTAGAGAGACCAGATTCTGTGCCTGTGTTTACATTTGTCTGTGTGCCTGCATGAGTGTGTATTTTTAACAAGCTGACTGAGAAGATGACAGTTCATTGTGGGGAAAATGAAAAGCCAAGAGTTCAGGAAATTCAGGCTTTAGTGTTTGAAGAAGGGTATTAAAAGTAATTGGCCAAAATTTGGTTGGATTTAACAGTTCACACCCAGAAACCTGAAAGGTTTTATGTTTCTGGCATCTCTTCATACATGTTTAGAGGAGAAATGGCATCTCTTTCTTGCCATCTAAAGTGAAATCTTTGGGATAAAATGGGATTCTTGGTACATCAGCACCCCTCAATCTGTGATAATGTACAGAGTATAGCAAGTGTGTTCTAGAAGGAGCTTTAAGTTGCAGTTTGTCAGCTTCTGCACCTTGTGTTTAGCTGCTTTTCAGACTCATTTCCTAGAACATAAGGGCTCTACAACAGCTCTGTCAGACTTCTCTCTCCTTTTTTCAGGTAAATCAAACTTAAGGGCACTAACCAGTAGCTGGGGTACAGGAGTGAAAGAACAGCATGTGCAGTTTAGGAGGTATGGGTGGAAAGGGAAGATATGGAAGCATTTAAGGAAGACAGCTTAAGGGTTCTGTGGGTGGATTTAAAGGACTTGGAGAGGAACTGGGAAAGCAGACAAATGGAAAGGAACTGAAAGTATTTCTGGGAATGATATTGCCAAGAGGATATTACACAGAGGTAGGGCAAACCTGATGGGTGTTGAGGATGTTGGACGCAAATCTGTCAGAGAGAAAAGATTCATTAATTCAGCTGCTCGTGGAACAGTTTGTCTCTGAGTGTGCACAACTGCGTAGAAGGAAATGCCTGCAAGTCTGCACTTAGAGGCAGCCTAATTGCCTCTGTCCGGGTAGGGTGTTGTGAGAACCTAGGGAAGATGATTGAAACTGACTTTCCCTGCTTTAAGTGTGTGTGGAAAGTGGTAGCAATGTTTCTTTGAGCTCCAGCTTCCATAGGCTCTTTTGTTCATGTGCTAGAGAGGCAATAAAACAGAAGCAGTGGAGTGGAGATGAGCTGCACTTTGAAACAGAAGGAAAACAATCTCAGAACAAAATTAAGTCTGTCTGCAGTCAACCTTTGAGGCTGGTTGGGATCTTTTTGTATGAAAATCAAAATTATGACTAATATCAACTGCTTTGATATAGTCAATACATTGAAACATGTCACTGAAAGACAACATACCACTGTCCTGATGACTAATGGAATATCTAAAGGAAATTATTCACTTTTCCTTTAAACTGTTTGGGAGCACAGACACACCTATTATTGCTCAGGCCACTCCCTTTAGTACCGTTCAACCCAGGAAATAGTAGAAATAAAGCCATAGAGTGAGCCACCTCTGAAGGCACTCAGTTGTTGCTCCAGCTTGTCACCAGTACTCTGCAAGGCTCTAGCTTTTGAGGTCCAGAAACATTCCTGCTTGACAACACAAATGGAACTAGAAATACATCAGAGCTCCACAAATGACAAAGGTTTGTCCTGGGCTATAGCTCTGCAGTGTGTATCTCTGTTGGTAAATGACTTAGCTTAAGCTATCCACAGGACATTAGTTCTTGGATTTATAGAAGGAAAGCAGGCTGAGGAAGTTCTGCTGGGCTGAAGTGGGAATGTTTGTTCACAGAGTTTGTTTTCCTGTACTGCTTTAACACTTAAACACCTTGCCAGCCTGGTGTATTTTATGAAGAGTGGACTTTGTTACGTGGCTGAGCAGTGTATGTGTGCATCCGTGTGTTTCTTTTCTGGACTGGATTTTTTAATTTAAGGAGCATAGTGCAACTCAGTGGAATTAAACAGGCTTGTTATCCAGCTGTGATTCCATGTGTATTTTGTGAGAGGTTCTTCAGTGCTCTGGTCTGCAGTTTCTCTGTCTTGTAGGTAACGATGATGACAGCTGCTTTGGGGTAGGTTCTATATTGGAAGGTGATCCAAAAATTCAGAATATTTTTCATTGATGCTTTGAACAACAAGCTGGTAACTGCACTGGTTTAGGGTGCTACTGAGGGCAGCTTTCTTTGGAATTTAACCTGAGGAAGCATTACTGTACAAGCTGTGAGTGTCTGAGCACACCTACCTGTTCTTGGCTGTCACTTATATTTGCTTTTTGCACAGAGAGCAGGCAGCAGGATGTTGAGCAGCTGTTGCTGGTGAGCAGCTTTTTCCCTGTTCGAAGGTGCTGCAGGTATGACTGTACAGCACAGAATGCCAACGTGTAGCAACCTGCAAGGAGTTACTAGGGGATGAGACTGAAACCACCTTGCTTCTAAACACTAAAAACACATTCAGCACAGTTTTGATGGTGGGTTACAACAAGTACTACCAAGTGGATAGATACTCTTTGCATCCAAGAGGCATGCAAATCTTTGTTTGCTTAGTAAACATTACTGTCTTTTTACACCACCATCTTAGAAAAAGGTAGAGGAAGAGGCCTAAGTATAGAAAGATATATTTAGCTTTCTTGGTAATTCAAGTGTGGGTAGTTGCTTTCTGTGTTGTGCTTAGGCAGATAAACAAACCCTTGAGTTGATTCAGGGGATCAGAACTGGAAGAAGTCTTCTTTTTTGTGTGTACATTGTCTAATCCAATCTTTGTCATTTAAAAATAATGTCTCACACAAGTACCATTTACCTTTGTGGGTCTGGAGCTTAAAAATGTAAAGATAGGCATATTAAAGAACAGTGTACATCTCTTTATTAATAAAGTATCACTTGATCTATAAAAAGAGCCCAACCAGCCAAAGTCTGCCATCTGTTTGCAACAACACCATAACATTTTTTTCCATTGATAGTTAGTCTTTGTAGGACAACCACTTAACTTTTTGTTGAATTAGATACAACAGTTCTGTTTCTATTGCTTCTTTCAATGTATGTTTGATTAGGTATGAAAAATTACTTCTTTTCCCCTCCTGATTGCTTTTTTTCCCCAATTCTATTTTGTATTTATTACATTACTATACATTAAGATTTACCTAAGTACAATACAGTATCATCTGGTTAAAATAATGTGTTTCTATGTTGTTGTGATGTGGGAAGCTACCATATCATTATGTGAACGTACAGATCAAGTGGACATTTGTCCAGGTGCTATGAGGATTCATTCTAGTGAGGCTCATTAGGCTATCTGGATCTCCATTCCTGACACTGAGAATTGGGGAAGTCTTGCTTATATCTTTGCCTGCTTTGGCTAGTGCAGGTGACCTCTGGATATTAAAATCTCTTCTCACTGCTGTGTCCTAGTAGATAACCTCCTGACTGCCTCGCTGATAAAGCACAGGAGAAATGATTGTTTACTTCTCTTTACTACTCTCTAGGTGCTTGCACTTTCTCTTACCTCCTAGGAGGAGTCTGAGAGTCTAGCCCTATTGAAATCTAATAGAGAAAGCTATTTTTTGGGACATAATTCTTTGACATTTCATTACTGTGGGTAATGAAGAGGTTGTTTTGGTCTACTTTCATTTTTATTCAAGTTTCACATGCTGGCTGTCACCTTCTAGGAGAATGATCCACTGATTCTTCTTGTCAGCTCTCTATTCTGAGTTGGAAGGCCTGGCCTTATTTTGATGGTAACCCAGTAAACAGCTGGAGAACTGAAATTTTCTGTCTTCGTAATCAATTAATTGATTCTAAGAAAAGTACAGGAGGATCTGGATTCCAAAGAAAACATAAACGTTGGGAGAAACTCAATAACAAAACAATCAGGAAACTGCTAAAGCAGAATCCATTATCTTGTCATTCATTCATAGTTAAAAAGGAAATAAGTGGAAGCTGCCAACTAGTTTTAGTCTGAAAATATGCATAACATATGTTTGTAACATAAGGTTGTCTGCTGTGATGGTCAGCACCTCTTTTAACTGATTCTTCTGAAAATATTGCTCAGTGCTGCAAGAAGAGAAGTTCATTAATCAATTTTCCTGAGCACAGCCTGACAGGTTGGCTGGCTTGCTTACCTTCTTTGATTGCTGCTGCTGTTGTTCTTTTGCTGTCCTCAATTACAGAACTATTCCTAAAGCATACCTGGGCAAAACTCTCACAAAAAAGCTGAAATGGGTAGTGAGTGTTAATAGCAGGAGGGATGTTGAAGCTAAACTTCATGAAAAAGGGATTTAGTTTTGGTCACTGATTTGTGTCAATGGTAGATCTGTACACGAAACAAGCACCACTGTGGTAATGTCCACGCAGATAAAAGAAATGCAAGCTTTGCTCTAGAATGTGGGAGCATGCTCTCTTATGCACTAGTCCTAGTTGTCTGCACTCCAACTGAAGAATCAAACCTCCCATTGTGCATTAACTCTCCAGATGAATGTTATGTATTTTAAGTCCCAGCAACTATAGAGATTCTATGATGATGTCTAAGAATGCACCAACAGATTCTCTCTCTAAGATGACCAAAGCCATTTTGCCTTTACATGATATTTTACCTGCAACTTATTTAAAAAGAATTTTAAACCCCATACTTCTGTTTATAAAGTTCACCTGCTGGAAAACTACATTTTTTTTTAGTAGCCCCCAACACACATGACCTTAATTAGCAAAAACAGAGCCTCAAGGGATGACATTTGATGAACCAGTGGTAGAATATGATCAGGAGATTCTTGCTGAAGCAGTATTGCTGTAAATTTGCAGACCGGATGAGGCACTTAGTGCCATGGTTCAGTTAATTAGAAGGTGTTGGGTGATAGGTTGGACTTGATGATCTCAAAGGTCTTTTCCAACCTGGATAATTCTGTGATTCTGTGAAATTGTTTCTGAAATACAATAAGGTAAATACCAGTCTAGCAGATGACCCAGTGGTGTTTCTTCGTAGCTCTTCACTCACTATTCCTATGGTTTACGATACCACTGGAATGATTTCCCCCAGTATTACAAGATCTTATTTCCAGTCTTCTGTTCCAAAATTGTAACTTGCTGGATGCCAAATGCCCTCCACTTCCACTACAGGATCAAGGCTCCTGATTTAGTACTCTTTGAATAGCTCTCGCAGGATTTGCTAGGCACAGCTTCACAATGTTGTACGTCAGGGAAATATCCTAAGATAAGGTCTGGTTTGTGTTGAGTGGCACTGGTAAAGAACAAATTCAGCTGTACCTGTCATCAGGTCAAGGACATGTTTCTCCTTTTTAATGTCCTGTCAACTTTGGAAGTTTGTTGTGTTTCTCTAACTGTTGCTTTTCCTGTTGGTGCCAGGTTACAGAGCTGATTTGAGTAGATTCACTTGGTTTTCCTTGACAATTAAAAGTAAATGAGACTGTGGGATACCCCAGAGGACCCAAACTTTGATTTATCAAACACTAGTAGTTATATAGTGCATTATTATGTTGTTTCTTGTAATGAATAAATTGAACTAAGTTAAAAAGAGTCTTTTGCCTACCCCCAGCAACATATTGCCAGACATCAGTGCCTCATTTCTGCCTGAATAGTGTGATCCCTGTGTGAGAACTGAACTGCCCATAGAGTCATAATTTTGCTTAACTCACAGTTTCTTGGTTTTGAACGTGGCTCTTGATCACTCGTGTGTGTGCTTGCAGCTGATTTAACCAGAAGATAGTGCTGACCACAAGAGGAAGGGTTCAGCAGTGCTGCAGGATTTATTTAATTACAAAACAAAGATTAGCCAACGCAGCATATTTAAAGCTGCTTTTAGTAGAAATGCTGGCAGTGGATAAACTGCTCTGATGTCACTTCTGGCATCCTGTAGTAGTGCCATAGTTTCCACTATATAGAAAGGTAACCTCCTATTCTTAGTTTTGACAGACACTGACAAAAAGTTTTTGCTGGCTTCTGGTCTGTACTTAAATTAGTTATCAGAGTACAAAGAAGGAATCTTTTCAAGGGCTTCTCTGAAACTAGGAGTGGGAAATAGGACAGCAAAAGTTGTCATGCTCTGAGAATGGCTATGATGTTGGAGACCAGTAAGAGAAATGTTTTATATAATCTGATGATCACATGTGCTGGTTTTACATCTAAAGTAGAAGACCCACTGTTAGGAGAGAATGTTAAGCTAAGATGTCCTGCAGTGACCTAGAGAAGACTTTGTTCTAATACAATTCTTTTTTCAGGGTTTGAGTAAAGTTGCTGTGTGCATTTCTACAGTCATGTGAGTTGTCAGAAGAAAGTACAATAATATCCAGTTTATTTGAATACATAACAAGAAGAGTGGTGGTTTCTTTGAAGTCATGCTTGTAACACATTGCTCTTTTTAGAGGTACAAGAAATAAATAGGAGGATTGAAAAAACACTCAGCTTTCAACTTTGTTCTCTTTGCTTCCCAATGCATTTCTGTCTCAGTTACTGGATTGCAAAGAGAATGTTACAGACTTTCTCCTCTCACCTGGAAGAAAACTGTCAGAGTTCAGGCAAGGAAAAGTAAAGAAAATAGCCAGATTAAAGGAATTGCATTTATCTTGAAAGTCTTTGCTTGCTTGAAGCTACCGTAGTGATTTTTGGGAACAGCAGAATGAATACAAAACACAATGGGGAGCTATTTTAATGAACTATCTCTAGCTCTTGGGGCTTCTAATGAATGTAATTTAGGTTTTGATATTTCTAGTTAGCTAGTTAGTTATTGTCCTTTAACTGGTTCTTTACAAGTTGAACCTTTCCATAGTTAATGAGCATGAATAAATAGAACAAAATTAAAAACTTGCAATATTTTTTGGAAGGAGGTTGCTTCTCAAATATCATTTTAAATAAAAGATACCTACAGATTGCTGAGGAGTAGGAAAAAAACCCCTGATTTCCTGCTGAGTATCTGAAAGACTGCCAGCTTCTGCCAGGGTCCTTTTTGCTAATTATTCCCTAGAGTGGCTTAGGCATCTCTTTAACTTCATGTGTGTCCTGGGATTATTTCTGTGCATTGAGATAAACAAGCACTTGAATCGTGTTGTTGAGTCAGTTGTTTAATCCTGCAGTCTTGGGGGTGCAGAGGGTTTTATATTTATCCTTCATATAGCTCTCACAGTATCCTACCTATAAAATTGCATCAGTTGTCAGCAATTACAGTTAGGGGTTTTTTTTCCCTGCATGTAAGTAAGAAAGATTTGTTTTGCTGTAAGAATACATGGTGCAGTGTTCTTGACATCAGAGATCAATAGATTAGCCTTGTGCTGCCAGGAAATAAAATGCTGAGCCACTTCATCCTGTAATAATGCAATAGATGAAGCCATTAATGCACATACTGTTATTTTGTGTCTGAAAATAGTTGAGCACTGAGGGTTGGTGGGGTTTTTTTTTGTTTGTTTTGTTTTTTTTTTTCCCCCCCCATGACTAGTCTGAAATAAATAATTGGAATTGATAAAGTAAGTAGCTGTTGGCTGAATCACATTTTTTGTCATAACCTGACAACCGTGCAGGAGAGACTGAGGGCCCTGGGGCTCTTCAGTCTGGAGAAGACTGAGAGGATATCTGATCAATGTCTATAAATATCCTAGGGCTAGGTGTCAAGTGGAGGGGGGCAATCTCTTTTTGGTGGTCTGCAGTAATAAGACAAGGAACAATGGATACAAACTGGAATGTAGAAGGTTTCACCTCAACATGAGGAGAAACTTCTTTACAGTGAGGGTGACAGAGCCCTGGAACAGGCTGCCCAGAGAGGTTGTGGAGTGTCCATCTCTGGAGACTCTCCAAACCCACCCGGATGCATTTTTGTGTGGACTACCCTAGGGGATCTTGCTTTGGCCAGGGGAGTTGGACTTAATGATCTCTGGAGGTCCCTTCCAACCTCTAACATTCTGTGATTCTAGTCACAGCCATGAGCGCAACAGCACCTTTGCTTGTTTGAGACAGAATAACCTAAACCAGAAATTTCAGATCAAAGATGTACAGAATTTATTTGTTTGACTTATCTAGTAACAGGGTTCTCCAGGGGAAATGAGCAATTTTAGGGTTAAATAATGGCTGCAATTTATTGGAAAATCATTAAGAAATATGATAACGAAGTTGGAAGGTAATTAAGGTCAAGGAGAAGCACTCAGCTATGCTTTACATGACCTCTTTTTTTTAATGCTGACCAGTTACTCCTTAATGTTTGTATCTGTGGTACTTGCATAGCTCCCATTGCCACAGAATCTAAAAACTTTAGTCTTTAATGTGCCTCTTGTGAGAGGGGAAAGTGAGATGAGGGAACACAATGAAAGAGATTAAGGGAATGGCCCAGGGACTGACAGCAAGTCTGTCGGAGGGCAGAAGCTGCATGTGTCTCTAATCCCAAGTTAGCATTCCAGCCCTTTGAGTCTTACTTTCTTGCTATTAACTTCACTGTTTATTTTTAGTCTGAATAATTGATTATGGAAGCACATACATTGGCATGAAATGCTAAAAATGGGTTTCAGTTATTTAAACAGACTAGAACAGGATCTCCATAGGCTGTAACTGTTACGGATGTTGGTGACATTGACAGAATCACAGGAGCCTTCAGGATCACCAAGTCCAACCCATATGTCTACTCTACAGGGTTCACCCCTAAACTGTATCCCCAAGCACCACATCCAAATGACCTTTAAACACATCCAGGGTTGGTGACTCAACCACCTCCCTGGGCAGCCCATTCCAATGCCTGACCACTCTTGATGGGAAAATTTTCCTAATGTCCAGTCTAAACCTACCCAGTTGCAGCTCGAGGCTGTTCTTCACCAGTACTTGACTTAGACTAGCATCATACCTGAGACCTTTAGTCATCAACAGGGAAATAAATGCGCACTGCAGGTGCAGTGCCACAGAAATTGCACTTAATTTCTGGGTAGTGGCAGCAGCCAGCTGTGAACATGGTGGTGAATGGAATGTAGAGCTCAGTGGAAAAATGTCTTTGGGGATAAGTGTTAGAAAGCAGGGACACTTCGAGATTCAGTAAATGTCATTTTGTGGTTGCTGTTAAAGTACATCTGTAGCCAGATTTGATTGCAGAACTAATTTTATGTGAGGATTAAATGATGGAAAGGAGGTGATGAACCCACTTAGCTTCGTTCCTCTGGCAGATCAAGGTCTGCTATAAGAATTTTCATCTTTCTGCCTCTGCAGATACTACCCACTTTGTATCACAGGCTGGGGGTTTAGTTGTCTCTCTCTGCTTTACCTTTAAACCTAGTAAAAGAAATAACCTTTACTAATGCCAGTTCCCTGAAGAAGGTAGAGAAATTATGTTTTGAGAAATCTTCTGGTAGATGTTTCAGGTGATGAACTTGGGAATTACAGGGAAAGTGGAAGTTTGGATTTTTTTTATTTGGTTAGGTTTGGGTTTGGGATTTTATGTTTTTTTTTTGTTGTTGTCAAGTTTCAGAAAGGAGTAATGTAGAAAGACTTAGTACTTTTTTTTATATTAGTTTGAAGTTCTGCAGATAGTTTTGTTTCTTGCTTTTTGATAAGCATAATTGATTAGGGGAAAAATTGATGAAAATTTGTGTTTCACTGAGAATGTTGTAGATAAAGTGGATTATCAAATACAGAATTGATGACTTCAACAATTCAAACCTTTCTTTCACTTCCAGTGGATGTGTGTTTGATCACTGACAGNTCCAGAACTGCACACAGTACCTTGGAAGGAATGTTTTAAGGCTTCCCAAGATAGTATACAGCACTTTGCTAAGTACTGACTTTATTGTTGTGGGGTGTTTTCCCCTAACATTAACTATTTCATTTGGGGATTCATTTTTCTGCATTCTATTTCAGCTAATAATTGTACATGATGGTAAATGGCTGTTGTTGCTCTCTCTTGTCCAAGAAAAAGATGATTAGATGTAATCTCAAGCATATTGTTTAGATATTTTTGTTTGTTTAATCGTTACGTGCCCTGCTCCACTGAAGAATAAACTTGTTGGATGCTGGGGTTTAGGGAAGTGAGTCAGAATCAATTTCTGACCATACAGCAAAGGGAAAGGCATTCCCAAGAGCTTGTTATGCTGCCTGTCCAGCTTTACAATGCACTGCAAAGCTGGTCTTTTGTTATCTAAGCCTCGTGTGCCATGGAAGTTATCATACGTAGTTGATAACAGGAAGCTGAGCACAATGCTTTAATTCAGCTGAAAGATTTTGCAAATGTCATCAGTTGGGAAAGGAAATTGTCACCATGTGGTCTTAGTTAAGCCTGAGATAGAGATGTAGTTGTGCTTTCTCTCGTGTTTTTTTTCCTTGGTTGCAAATTGTAACAGGAGAATAAATGGCAAAGCAATGCTCCATGTGTGGTTTGGAGTCAACACCAAGAAGAAATCAACGCGTAACATAAATTTGTTTTTTTATTTTTTGAACCACCTGAAAAGAGTTTGTGCATGTGAATCTTGCTGTTGATGTGTAAACCTGAGCTTTATACATTTGCAATGCTCCACTTCAAGAGATCCCCAGATGGATTTTCAAAGAGTTAATGTTTGATGCCGTGTAAGATGATACAAAAGTAGCTTCTTCCTATTTAGACTTGAACTTGCTACTATCCTTTCATAGAAATATTCACAGTCTTCATGAACTTGACAGGCTTCATAACAGTTCTTCAGTACTGTGCTTTGTGTGTGTGTGCTGCACAAACAGGTGCATTTCGATGGAGTTTGGCTAATGGTTTATTAGTGTCAGCTGTAAGAGCAGGGAAGAAAAAGTCTTAACTTGGCAGCCTGATAACAAGCTGTATGGGAGGCTTGTGCTTAGTGGCATTGCTCAGCTGAGCGATAACACAAATCATTTTACCTTTGACACCACTTTCACCTGAGTTAGCCCTTTTCAGTGAGCTAATCTTTTTAGTCAGTACAGAGACGCCCTGCAGTGTTTCTGTTCCTGCTACCACAGTCAGCAATACAGCTTACCTATAGAACTTAGTATGAGTTAAACCCAGTAAACTAACTTGGTAGAGACTTGTGGGCTGGGAAATTCATATTTATGTGGATCCTTCCTACCAATGCCCTTGTGTTATTTTAAAACATGCTTCACGCTTTTATGGACAATAGATTTTGGAAGCAATATTAAATATTAATAACTAGGCTTTAAAATCTGCTTTGAAGGAAATTTACATCTAGATGTACTGACAAAGATCTCTTTTTGAAGTGTCTGCTTGGTAGTAACAATGCTTAATATGGACATCAGCAGTCACATAATCTCTGCTAAGTATATTTTCATGAGGAAATATCTTAATGAGGAAGCAGCAAGCATTAAGTGAGTGGAGAAAAATCAAATGTGACTAAGAAGTACATTGGTTAACGAGGAATCGGTTAATGCTCTCTGCTGGTAATGGTCACCAGAGTCAGGAGACTATAGCCAAAACCATTCTACAAATACTTAATTCATTGATTGTGTGATCTCTAGTGGATTGTCTTATGCTCCTTCTCCCCTGGGTGAGTCTGATAGAACTCTGCCATTGTCTCTGAAGAGCAGAACAGAAACAGGTGTATGTGACCACTGCAGCTGGACTGAAGCAGGACTGCTGAGTCACTTCTCATGTATTTCCATCTCAGCCTGGATAACACCAAGATTAGATAGACTTCATGCTTCAGTGAGTAAGCTGAGAAAATACCTTCTTCCTGTTGCTCCTCACTGTGGTGCCTTTAGATCTTCTGCAATAGAATCATAGAATTATAGAATCGTAGAATGGTCTGAGTTGAAAGGACCTCTGAAAGTCATCTAGTCCAGCCCCGTCTGCAGTCAGCAGAGGCATCTTCAGCTAGGGTTGCCCAGAGCCCTGTTGAGCCTCACCTTGAGTATCTCCAGGGATGAGGCCCCAACCACCTCCCCAGTGTTCCACCACCCTCATGGTAAAGAACTTGTTCCTAACATCCAATCTAAATCTGCTTTCCTCTAGTTTGAAGCCATTGTCCCTCATCTTATCACTGCAGGTCTTTGCAAACAGTCTCTCTCCCACCTTCTTGTAGGCCTCCTTCAGGCACTGGCAGGCTGCTATTAGGTCTCCCCAGAGCCTCCTCTTCTTCTGGCTGAACAACCCCATCTCCCTCAGCTTGTCCTCATAGCAGAGGCATTCTGACTCCTTAATCATTGTGCTAGAACTTACCAGAAAATATGGTGATAATTTGGATTTTTTTTTTTTTTCCTTTTCCCAACCCCTTTTTTTTCTGTTTTTAGTCTCTAGAAGATACATAATACTGACAAGTTGTGCATAGGAATAGTTGACATAGTGGTGCTCTCACATCTGCTTGCTGGAGTATAACACTTTCAGTAGAGATGGTAACTCTGTTTCTGGATATAAGCTGGGTGGGTATTTTAAATGTCTCACTGATCTGAGCCATTTCCCCTTGTACAGCAAGAGAATGGATTCTGTTGCGATTTGAAAGTATTTTCTGGTAAACCATTGGAGTACAATAAGCTGAGATGTTTGGGTTTTTTTTAAGGACCAAAGCATGATTACTTCAAAAGCCACAAAGTACCTTTGCACTACCGGTTTTTAAAGCTCAGCAAATTCTGTGTAGTACCTGAATTATTGATGGAGAGAAATTGGAAGGGGAAGCTCTGCTGTCTTACTGGTCTCAAGCAAGCAGTAGTTGGTTGACTTTGCAGAGAAAGGCAGCTCCTTCTGAAGCAATGAGTGAACAGGTCCTTGGTGAGGAACCCCATGGTCTGAATGGTGTGTGCCAGTATGCCCAGAAGATAACTGCCTGTTTTGGACATTTAGGTAAACAAATTAAAGATGTGCATGTGA
>WBNM01013099.1:0-32363 GCA_013399055.1 Ramphastos sulfuratus | reverse complement strand
CATGTGTTTTTTTTTTTTTTTTTTTTTTTTTTTTTTTATGGTGGGGGGGTGTCTCCATTATGTGAATGAAGCACAAGTTTACACTAAAGAGCTGAGTGTTTTGTACATCAGCCTGAAGTCTTCAGTAAGTAGATTGTGTGGCCAAAAGTGAAAAAGCTGCATGTATAGAGTCATTTTACTACAAGTAGAAAGCTTTTGTTTCTTGGTGTGTGTGTGTGCTAAAATGCTAGAATAATATTTTGCTCTTTCTTGCTGTTCTGGTTATTTTATTGCT
Organism: Ramphastos sulfuratus; assembly: GCA_013399055.1. Taxonomy (NCBI): domain Eukaryota; kingdom Metazoa; phylum Chordata; class Aves; order Piciformes; family Ramphastidae; genus Ramphastos; species Ramphastos sulfuratus. The sequence goes on along the minus strand of WBNM01013099.1, from coordinate 32,089 downwards.
TGGATCACTGCATATCTTGGTATAAACAGGCATAGTGCTCAATCATTTTGCATCTATTTGAAGGCCTTGGGTTTTTTCTTCTTTTTTTTCTTGCTCTCAGTATCTTTGAGACTTCTTACGTGGGAGAAGAAGATAACCCTGTTGCCTTGGATACATTGCATGAAACATTATTTGGGGCTACTGTGATGGTTTGGGAGTTCCCTGCCCCCCCCCACTTTGTAAAATCCCCCAGACTGGACTCAGCTGGCTGGAAGTTAAGAGACGAAGCTCTATTTACAGCTTAGCACAATATACAAGCAGAGATATACACAATGTACAGGAATATTTACAGAAATAGACAAGTTAAAGGTAATACAGAAACACAACACCCCTCCCAGAAATCAGAGACCCCAGGAGGGGCTCCCAAGCACCCTTTCACCTTCTCCCCCCCCCCGCCTGTACCTTACCCCAGGGTTTGCCTTATGTGCAAGGTGAATTTGGAGGATCAGCCAGGGAGGGTTAGAAGTAGAGTGATTAGTTAGGTTATTCAGCAGACAGGAGAGGACCCACTGGCTCCCAGAGAGAGACTGAGAGACTGCCTTATCTGTGTTTGTGTTCTTATTCTTATCCATCTCATCAAGCCTGTGAGTGAAACAGACATCACTATTGTTTTCTTTTCACAACCTATAATATAATTTTCTCTATTAAAATATTCCAATTAGCCTCAAACCATCACAGGCTACCTACCTCTGCAATACCTCTGAAGTGGTATGAGGGGAAAAAAGAAATTTTCTTGTGCAGTGTTTTCTATATTTTTATTTTGATTTTTCTCTGCAGATTTTGCTGAACTAAGGTGACTTCAGTTTCTTGTTTGTTTGGTTTTTTTCTTGTTGTTGTTGGTTGGTTGGTTATTTTGTTCAGTTGGTTGTTTCTAGTGTTTTGTTTTGTTTTTCAAGTTGGAGTTGTTGCTTTCAATACAAGAATAAAGTGAAACTGAAATGTCTTTACAAGGAGTTTAATTCTGATGGCAGCAGCAATTAAAGACAACATGACTGCAGCACATACTTCTGTGGTTTTGTTTTATTTTAGCTGGAGGGCCAATTTAATCCTCAGCATTGCTCAGGAGGATGAGGGATATTTCTTCTACTATGACTTTAGCCCTTGGTGTCTAGTATTTGCTGTTATTCAATGCCTGCTATCCTGTTGTGCAATTTCTTTGTGGACTGCAGTCAATTTTTTGCATTGGTACAGAAGATTTTGTTCCTGGTTGGATGGGAAATCCATGTACTTTTGTCATCTGAGCAGCCAGTTGGGTTGGTGAATTCAGAGGGGATGGAATGGTCTTGAGACAGCTGAAAATCTTTACCAAGTTGGTAATCAGATGAAATATCTGAAGTAGCTAGTCTGCCTAATTCCTGCCTCACATCGCATCCCCCGTGAAAACTCTCAGTCTGGAAAGTGCCCATACCTCAAACTGTGCTCAGAGCCCCCAGCACTGAACACTTGGATTAGGCACAGCTTTGGATTGGCACTGATTTAAAAGTATTTTGCTGCTTGGCAGATACTGGGGAAATTGCCTCAACGCTGTTCTGGGTTGGGTGCCCTCGATTCTGCACANCTTTGAGGTCACAAAGCTGTCTCAGGCCCGCTCCTTTTCCTTGGAGCCAACTGCTCCAAATAGCCCTTCGTGTGACTTGGGAAGCCACTGTGATGTTTCCTGGTCTTGTTTTAGTCACTTCCTCTGCTTGTCATCCTAATATTACATTAACAGGGTGAAAGCTCTTGAAGACATACCCTGTATGTAAAAAGAAAACCCTAACAAAACATCATGTTGCTTCACAAAACAGTTATATGCTTATAACACATTATAAGCAGCATCTGGTGTGTGGTCTTTGAGATTGTATTTATCAGACAGGGACAGCAATATCCAGGGCTGGAGATGGTCACCTTTAGAGTAGTCTCCCCTAGAAGAAGGAGGACCTTATTTTTAGTTAAGGTCACAAGATACTAGCCTAAACTCAACAGCTCCCATGGCCCCTCACTGACGCCATGTGTCTTGGTGGCAGGAGGAAAGTGGCTTGCACATCACTATTTGAAATAACACTGAACCCTTCTACAGCAGTCACAGGCTTCCTGCTTCTGTAGCACAGATACTGTGGAAGTCTCCACAGTATCACAGAAGAACAGAATTATTGAGACTGGATTAGATCTCTGAGATCATCAAGTCCAAGTAGTGACCTCTGATGCTTCCCTGCTAGAAAGAGTCCAGTGGGGAGCCATGAGGATGACTGGGGGCCTTAAGCATCTCCCCTACAAAGACAGACTGAGAGACCAGAGGCTGTTTAGTCTGAAGAAGAGAAGACTGAGAGGAGATCTGATCAATGCGTACAAATAACTGAGAAATGGGTGTCAAGTGGCTGGGGCCAATCTCATTTCACTGGTCAGCAATAAGACAAGAACAACGGCTACAAACTGGAACATAGAAGGTTTCAGATCAACAGGAGGAAAAACTTCTTTACAGTGAGGGTGACAGAGCTGGAACAGGCTGCCCAGAGAGGTCATAGAGTCTCCTTCTCTGGAGACTTTCAAAAGCTGCCTGGATCCATTCCTGTGTGGGCTACCCTAGAAGATCCTGCTTTTGGCAGAGAGATTGGACTCAATGATCTCTGGAGGTCCCTTCCAGCCTCTAAGATTTTGTGATTCCTGAGCTGACACTGGTTGTTCTACATGCAGAAGTCACAGCAGGTTATACTGGTTGAGTGCATATTGCAATAGCTGGAAGGTAGGAATCAGCATGGCTACAACAGAAAGTTGGGTGTCAATCTTAAACCTCTCCATTCAAACTCAGAGAAAGATCAGCTTTTCTTCCAGGATTTAGGCATCCAAGCACTAGGAAATTTGCTATGGTTTAAAAAGTTACTGCAGAACTCAGCTTTCTGCTTTCTGAGGATTAGCTTCTGCAGTAGCGTTCATGTCAGGGCAATGTGTGCTTTGGCCTCGCCTACCTTTAAGGGCAAAGTCCACCTTGACTTGGTGAGGCTGGATAGTTGGCACTGCTGCTGTCAGATGGCAACAGCCTTCACTGATCATCCAGCAACAAAAGCTCCTCACACTGAGCTGAGAGATGCCTGTGTCGGAGTGCATCCAGCCATCTCCTGGGAGTCATCCCTCTGCATTAAGTGCAGAACGGTGACCCACCTTCAGCTGAGGTGGTAGAAGCTTTTGGAGTTTCAGAGAGGGGGTTGGGCTAGATGATCTTCAGAGGTTGCTTCCAACTCCTACCATCCTGTGACTGCACCAGGTCAGATTTCAGCTATAGTTTACATATATATTAAGGGGAATTGAAAGCCTGGATCAGATGCTGCCTGTAAAGACCACTGCCTTGGTCTGGGTTCTACCTGTAACTTTCTCTTACAGGTGTTTGGATGTTTTAGGTTAGGGGTATTTTTTTGGGGTTTTTGTAGCTTTGCTTTGGAATTTCCTGTGACTTTCCAGTGCCCCATTGATGATTAACTCTGCCTTTACCCAGGGAGAAATATTCATTAGATGATTAGATTAGCAAGCCAGTGGAATTGGATTAATGTAAATACTTCTTACAAGTGAAGCAGGAAGGGTTGGCATAGTATCTGCAAAGCTTCTCCTGCCAGCTACACAAGAAAGTGGAGAGGAGGAGCGCAAGAGAACCAGTCCTTAATAGTTGGAGGAAAGCTTAAGTGCTTTTGTTTGGGATAGACAGTGAAAGCTGCAGAAAGGATTTCTGCAAAGAAATCTGCTTATGAAGTAGGGCTAGCCAGTCTTTGTATCTTCCTCAAAAAGGAGGACTGACATGCTCTGCCTTTAGTACAATGTTTTTGCCATAGCACATACGGAACCCGGCATGGAACAGAGGCACGGCAGCTTAAACGCACAGCTGTGCATTTGTAGATTATGATGATGATTCTTCCATAATAAGATTTTTGACACAGCAAGGTTTGCTTGGTTTGTTTTGTGTGGTGTTTTTTTTTTTTTTTAAAACTAATCCTCTTATATAACTCAGCTGAGTTCTTTCTGTTGTCCTGAATATTAATCTGATTTTCAGATACTCTGGTTTTGCTCCTGACTTTTCTGCATTCCTAGGGATGAGTCGCAACTGGTTACAATAGTTTGAGATGGCAGTCACCTGATGGAGCATACTGTCGTAATCTCTTGAAGATAATCACTAAAAATATATCTTCCTTAATCTCCTTTGCTGGATAAGAGAAAAAGAGAAGGATTGGTAAGGGCAGTGTGCCGTGAGTAGTAGGCTGAACACATACACTACAGTTTGCTTTACCTATAGGTTGCTTCTTCCAAATAGCAATGCCGTCCTTCCCCATCTTAAACAGCTTTAGGAAGCTGTGTGGATCAAATAAAAATGAAGAATTGGTGCTAGAAAAGGTGAAATTCCGAAATTCAGTCAAAAGGATGTCAGTTATTGAGGATGGGGATATTGCAGAGGTCTTGTACCTCATTCCTAAGCAGAGCTTGCTGAAGCAACTACCCTACTTGAATCCAGATGACTACTATTTATGCGAGCGGTTATTTGATGCTCCTGAGGATCTGGGTAAGTGAGGATTGGGTTTTGGTTGGTGCCTATGCAAAATTATTTTACAGTTGGCTTATTTTGTTATATTGCACCAAGATGCTTTATGACAACAAATGTGCTCAGGTGTGGAGAAATACTTTGTCACCAACAAGAGAGGAGGGAAAGAAAAATAAGAAGTTAGATTAGAATGTGAATAGTCAGAAGTAGCTGATGGATATACCTGCAGCTCTCTCTATGTGGCCATCCTGGGACTTCTACAGAAGCACTCAAATTAGTATCTCTGTACCTTTAGATGTATAAATACCTTTAGAGAGCAGTGGTAGTGTGGTATTCTGTTCTGGAGCTTTGCTATGTGTTTTATTAAACTGTTTTCCCTTTGGTTTGTTTGAAACCTGTTGCCAAGCAGTTTCATTTGGAACTGCCTCATTTTTGAATTGAAAGAGATCTTCCTGTGTTCACCTTCTTCTTGTCATTTGTGAGTTTCTTAGGCTTCTGTTGTATCTATTATTCAGGGACCTCCTTTTCCACTTATTTAAATGCCCTTTATACCAGAGCCAGCCCATGCCTTTTGAGTATCCTTTTTACCTGAATTTTTCTAATGCCTCGATAACCCTTGCAGAATTGGGGAACAGAACTGTATTCAACACATAGCATAATGTGGGAGTATGTACAGAGTCATAACAATGCTCCTTGTTCCTCCTAGCATTTCCTACCATTTCATTAGCATTTTTAATTACTATTGAACACTGGCTTACATCTTCATAGAGCTGGTGGTGGTGGGAGGACTTCTATCTGGAATTCATCATCTTTAACCAATTTGTTGCAATCTGTTAAAAATACAAAGCACTCAAATGCTTCTCTAGCAACTCCAATCTATGAAATTGGCTTTAATTGTTCATCTGAAGCTTTCAGATAAATTTCAAAGTTACTCCCTTCCAGGACATGTTTTATGGACCTCAGGTTTGATAACCCAAAACATAATTCTTCCAGGCTTATGTGCCTGAAATTTTAGCTGTACTTAGTGTAGATCCAGAAGATTTGTGACTGTTCAGCTCCTCAAAATGTTCATACTGAATAACCATATATGGGAGGCAAATATTACTCCAACATCTGCTTTCAAGTTTGTTGTTTCATCAGCACCACATAACACTGTGCAGCTTTTTGCTAGTCAGCTCTGCACCCAATGAACACCACATTGTAAGAGTAATAGTGGCCAAAACCCATCTGCTGTTTTGGATCGTTACTGCTTCTGAGTAATCAATTATTTTAAAACTAAAATTTTAATTAAGGCGTTGCTAAAACAGGAGGCTAATGTATAATATGGCTGTGAACCAGAAAAAACAACTTGTTCTGCCTTGCTAACCCCCACAGTGCTTCACCTTTGTATTCTGGAGAAAGCTTCTACAAATAACTCAGGCATTTTAATAAATCACAATTTAGGATAGAAAACTAATTGAATGGACAGTGAATTAGTCAAATTGATCAGCTGTATGATCAATCCAAGCAGGACTCCAAAGAAATTCTTTGCCATGGTATCAGGCTGGGAACCACTGTTTTGTACAGGTGCCAAATTCTTCCAACTTGTATGAGGTTTAAATCAACCTAGAAATTGGCAGTTCTGCAGCTCTTCACTCTTGTGAGCAGTCAAGAAGATAGTGGGATGGGTTCTGATTAGCTTTATGCTGCAATAAATAATGCAAAGAACTACTGGGCCTTTCTTCCCGTTTGTCCAGATACTGTCAAATAGCATAGATTTTTGTGGTCCTGCTTTTCAATTCCCTGAGTAATGCTAGCTGAAAGGCTGCAAGGTGTCTGGTGTCTTGCCTTTACTTAAAAGACAACAACTGGAATCAGAATCTCACCTACTCAGAACAAAACTGTTGGCATGGTTGTTGAAAACTGGTTGGTTGCAAAAGTTGTGTGTGACTTTAAGATGCAAAAACGCATGAGTCTGTCTCTTAGGCCATGTGCCTGCTTGGGGATTATGGTGCCTCAAGTACTACAAGATTTAGCAGTTTATATACCCTGCTGCAAGACAGTTTGCTGTCTGCATTTGGCTTTACAAACAGAGATTAAAAATTATGCTCTTGAAATGGTCGGGAGACTCACTAAATATTTCATTCCCTTGCCGCTCATAAGTGGAACTGTAACCATCAGGAAGAGTTCCATATTCAGGATTTTGGAAGGTCAGGAATTATCTAAGATTTGGGAAGAGAGTCTTTTGAATCTGACTGATTTAACTTGTGATTTGCTTTTACTTGACATTCATACGATGAAATTCCATCCCCTTCATAAGGTGTATGGTGGAGGTTAAACTTGTCTCGTCAGGTTAATGGTGGTACAATACTGACAGTTAAAATACTAACGCAAGAAAACTTAAAACAAAACAAAAAACCCCCCACAAAACCCCAAAACAATAAAAAAGGAGTTCCATAGAGGCTCTCACGACTGAAAATACCCTCATTCTTCATTTCTCTTGAGGTCATTTGGCCAGAGACTGATGAGCCACCTTCCCTGCTGCTGCTAGAGGAGGTGATAAGGGGCTGCTTCCCACTAGAGGCATTGCTGGCCACATGATTTGCTGCAATAATATCTGTTGTGGCCCAAAAGTGGCTTTGATTCTATGGAGGCCAGACTCTGATACAAAGGATTCTTTAGAAAGATGTCTGATATTCAGGACAGTTGGTTGCAAAATGGCAGTGGGATTTTAAAGAGAAAACTGTCTTGAAAGTGCTGTGTTGCTTCTTGTATGAGATACTGTCATCTGTCACTTGCACAGATGGCATCTCATCCACCCCTTCAAACTGATTACTCTTTGGATACAACAGTGGTATACACCTGAGGGAAAGCAGATATACACCACATTATCTAACCAGCCTCCTGGGTGAGTTTAGTAACTGTTTATGTAACAGTCTTACTTTAAAAAGTAGCACCTCTGAGAATGGCTGCTTGGTTAGATCTGTTGGATGTAAAGGAAGACAGAAGGAACCTGAGAGGATGAGAAAGGCCTGAGGGGAATCCAGAAAATATGAAAGCAGCTTAGTAGTGAGACAGGAAGCAGACTGATCTAGTGCAGGGTAAAACTGAAGTCCTGAGATTGTTTGCTCTTTGCTGGCTGACTGGCTGGACCCGAAGAGTTGCCATGAGCAAACTTAAATTGAGTTGGCAGCCAGTCACAAGTAGTGTTCCTTGGGGATGTGCCCTGGGACCGGTTCTGTTTAATGTCTTTATCAAAGATCTGGATGAAGGGATTGAGTGGACCCTCAGTAAGTTTGCAGAAGACACCAAGTCAGGCAGAGGTGTTGATCTGCTTGAGGATTGGGACGTTCTACACAGGGATCTGGACAGGCTGTATCAATGGGCTGAGGCCAATGGTAGGAGATTCAGCAAGGCAAATTGCCAAGCTTGTACTTGGGTCACAACAACCCCATGCAATGCTGCAGGCTTGGGGCAAAGTGGCTGGAAATCAGTCCAGTGGAAAGGAACTGAGCATATTGGTCTGCTGACTGAATATGAGCTAGCAGTGTGCCCAGCTGACCAAGAATGTCAACTGCATCCTGGCTTGCATGAAAAATCTTGTGGCCAGTGGGAGCAGGGAAGTGATTGTTCCCCTGTACTCAGCACTAGTTAGGCCCCCCTCAAATACTGTGTTGAGTATTGGGCTCCTCACTATGCAGACTAACTTTAAGTTGCTGGAGCATGTCCCAAGAAAAGCAATAAAGCTGGTGAAAGATTTAGAAAACAAGTCTTGAGTGCTGTCTGAGGGAGCTGGGTTGTTTAGCCTGGAGAAAAGGAGGCTGAGGTGATCCCTCATTGCTGTCTTCAACTACCTGTAAGGTGGTTGTAGCAAGGTGATTGTCAGCCTCTTCTCCCAAGTGATAAGCAATAGGCCTCAAGTTCTGCCAGGTGAAGTCTAGGTTGGATATTAATAGAAATTTCTTCCCTCAAAGGGTTGTCAGGGATTGTAACAGGCTGCGCAGGGGAGTGGTTGAGTCACCATCCCTGTAGGTATTTGAAAGACATATAGATGTGGTGCCGAGTGACATGCTTTTGGGATTTGGAAGTGTTAGGTTAATGGTTGAGCTTGAGGATTTTAAAGGTCTTTTTCTACCTAAATGATTCCATAAATCTATTGCTTTCTACATTTTCCTGAGAAGGGGAAGCAGAGAGGGAGGTGCTGAGCGATTCTCCATGGGGGTCCAGTGATGGGACATATAGGAATGGTTTGAAACTGCACCAGGAAAGATTTAAACTGGACTTTAGGAAGCATTTCTTTATAAAGAGGATGGTCAAACAGTGGAACAGGCTTCTTGGAAGAGGTGGTCAATGCCCCAAGCAGGTCAGTGATTTAAGACTCATTTGGTCAATGCCCTTAAAAACGTGCTGTAACTGTTGGCCAGTCCTGAACTGGTCAGACAGTTGGACTAGATGATCATTATAGGTCTCTTCCAACTGAAATTCTTTCTCCTCTCTTCCTTTCTCTCTCCCTGAGAACTGGGGAGGGGAAAGGAAGGTCTGGGGAAAAGAAGATCTGATTTTTCTGGGTATATGCCTGCAGGGAGCAGAGGTCCAAGAGACAAAAATGATGATATGTGGGAAGAGACAGAAGAAGAATGGGCTTTACAGGTTGGAAAGAAAAGTTCCCATTATTAAATGCTAGGTAGTGCATAAAGATTTTAAAATGTTACCCACGTTTTTACATCTGAGTACCCACACATTGGTTTACTTGCATCAGTAGGGTTTTCTTGCTGTGTTAAGGCAAGAGAGCTAGAGCCCCAGCTGGGGATACAAATGGGCACTGTTTTGTGCCCCATTTTCCATTCTTAGTAACCAAGAAGTGCTCAAGATCACCCTGAAGACTGCTGTTTCTTTCACAGCAGTCCCCGTGGTGATAAAGGCAGAAAAGAGGAAGGCACAGATGGAAAAGAAGAATTGCAATGTTAGTCTTTGATCTTCCCTGCTAATGGTGTTCATAGTAGCTCCCCACAGAATGTTTACTTGATGTGACCCACAGCCATAGGATTTTAATGGTGCTCTGTCAGGTGTCCAGAGCTAAGCTATCTTGAATGAGACAAGTGGTGATATGAAGGAGAAAAATCCAGGTTCTGTTGGCATTGTAGTAGGTGGTACTCTGTGCTGAGAGGTGCTGAACAGACTGCTTATGTGCTTCAGATAAAGTGGTTCTTCTTTTTGATAGCTTTTCAAACAGGTTCCCTCAAGTGAGTAATCTATCCTGGCCTCAGTCTCTAGAATTTATTTATTTTTAGTAATGTTTTTCTTCTATGACTGGATAGGGAGTATAGTTTGTGACAATCCAGGTTTGAGAACATTATGTTGTTCTTCTGCAGGACAATGTCTGACTTAAGAATAGCCCTGATAAGTCAGCTAGATGGCTTGAAAACATGCAGTTGAATTTCAGTGACTAAAAGTGTTGGACTAGCACAGATAAGAAATGGAAAATAACTGACACTACTCCTGAAAAGTATCTGGAGGATAATGATACTTCTTACAATGTCAATATAGATCAACTGTGTAGTCCTGCTAAACCAAAATGGGATGTGTTAGCAGGAGATTTGTACAACAAGGTAGATAATTTTCACTTCCTGTCACTGTGTGCAGTTCTGGAGCCCTCTGCACGGGAGGGACATGGAACTGTTGGAGCGGGTCCAGAGGAGGCCACGAAGATGATCAGAGGGCTGCAGCAGCTCTGCTATGAGGACAGGCTGAGAGAGTTGGGGCTCTGCAGCCTGCAGAAGAGAAGGCTTCCAGGAGACCTTATAGTAGCCTTCCAGTATCTGAAGGGGGCCTACAGGAAGGCTGAGGAGGGACTATTGACAAGGTCTTGTAATGACAGGACAAGAGGCAATGGGTTTGAACTGGCAGAGGGGAGATTTAGACTGGATGTTAGGAAGAAGTTGTTTGCAGTGAGGGTGGTGAGGCATTGGCACAGGTTGCCCAGGGAGGTTGTGGCTGCTCCCTCCCTGGAGGTGTTCAAGGCCAGGTTGGATGAGGCCTTGAGTGACCTGTGCTAGTGGGAGGTGTCCCTGCCTATGGCAGGGGGTTGGAACTGGATGATCCTTGAGGTCCCTTCCAACCTTACCATTCTATGATAATTTTCCTCTGTTCCTGTTAGCAAAGAGGACTGCTGGATACTGTCTAGGTTTGGACATAGCATTTTGAGAAAGATATGCTAAATTGGAGAGAGGGTAGTAGAAGGCAATGAGAATAGTATTAGTAAAAAAGACTGGTGAGAAAAGATTAATAGAATTAGGTTTTCTCAATCTAAATGAGTGGAGATAAGTGAGGGATTTAGTCAGTCTTCAGATGAATAAGGGGTTGTCAAATGGAGACATGTTCTGCATTGTCCAGAGAAGCACTGGCAAGTATGCTTGTGAAAAATACTGTGTAGTGGCTTTGTGGTTGAGTGAGACATGTAGCTGAAACTCCCTAATAATCTTTGCTTCTGTAAATATGCACAGTTAGCTTGTTGGTTTTTTCTATTTTTTTTTAAATTAAATTTAAAACTAAAAACTAATCAATTAGGACCAGTTCTTCATCCACCACCCATCTGCAATATGCCTACTCCAATTTAATCACTGCTACATTTTTACTTAAAATATTGGAACATTAAATATCACCTTATTATCCCTTGGCTTCCTATTTCAGATTGCCATTTGCTGTAAGGGAAGTTGTTGCCACTGTTCAAGATCAATCCCAGCTAATTTGCTTAGTAGTACATCAGTGGTTTAGCATTAATCTGGATTAATGTAGCATGGTTTAGAGCAACTGAATTCAGCCTGTAGGGCTCATTGCTCGTTTTCTGCCTAAATTCTTTGTTATATAGTGTCCAATAAAGAATGAAATTGCAGTTCCTACTGTTACTAGATGCTAGCAAGAAAGGTGAGCAGCCTTCTAGGACCTGAAGAGGGTCTGCAGGAAGGCTGGGGAGGGACTTTTTACTAAGGCTTATAGTGATAGGATGAGGGGGGATGGCTTTAAGTTGGAAGAGGGGAGATTTAGACTGGATATTAGGAAGAAGTTCTTTGCAGTGAGGGTGGTGAAACACTGGAACCAGTTGCCCAGGGAGGTTGTGGAGGTCCTCCAGTGTTCAGGGTCAAATTGCACAGAGCCTTGAACAGCCTGGTCTGGTGGAAGGTGTCCCTGCCTGTGGTGGGATGGTTGGAACTAGATGATCTTTAAGGACCCTTCCAACCTAAACCATTCTATGAAATCATCTGAAATGTTGTGGTTTCCTCAGTGGCTATATTCATAGGCAACAGCCCACAAATACACACTGCGATAGTAGTGTGAAGATCGTTAAGGAGAGTTGAAGCAAAGATCTCACTGGCTCTGAAACTCCACAGTGCTGCCCAGTGTAGGCAGCTCTGACTGGAAAGAGTATTGTTGCTACACATCCCCCACTGTTTACAGGGAGTCCTGCCTTTGTTCTGTATCTGACTGAAACTTCCTCTCCTGTGTCTGTCATTTGCAGTTGTATAACCTTGGCATTTTAATCAATGCAGTCCCCTTCCTGGGCAGGCTAGAAGCAGGAGAGCAGGTGTGGCTTGTTCTCCACTGCTTCAAGTGGCAAGAGAGCGACTCAACCTCTGAGGGGCTTCAGAACCACCACAGCATCCTACAGGCAGGAAAGGTGCAGGTAAATGAAAAAAGGAAGCTGATTTGAAGCTGAAGAAGTTCTAACCTTTCGGCCAGTGGGTAAAATACTGATGGCACTGGGATGGGGAAAAGAGAAGCAGCAATTCTTATTTCTTCTTCTTTGAAAGAAGACTGAGGGAGCTGGGGATGGTTAGTTTGAAAAAGAGGAGGCTGAGGGAGACCTCATTGATGTCTACAACTACCTGAAGAGGGATTGTGGAGAGGCTGCTGCTGGGCTCTTCTCACAGGTAACTGGAGACAGAACAAGGGGGAATGGCCTTAAGCTGAGACTGGGTAGGGTTAGATTCGACATTAGGAAAAAGTGGTTCATGGAGAGAGGAGTCAGGGACTGGAATGAGCTGCCCAGGGAGGTGTTGGAGTCAGTGATGCTAGATGTGTTTAAGGGTTGTTTGGATGTAGTGCTTAAGGATATGGTCTAAAGTGAATCTTGTAGAGTAGGGTTATAGGTTGGACTTGGTGATGCTGAGGGTCTTTTCCAACCTGGGTGTTTCTGTGATTCTGTGAAAGCTATTCCTTGGGTCTACTCTGCATATCCAAAAGGTGAAATAGTGGGAAGAAGTCAAAGCAGTGAGAAGGGCTTGGGAAATGGCTATCTTCACTCACTTCAGTTTTGTGTTGGGGCATGGAGGGAGTAACATTGGAGAGAGAAGCTTGGTACACAGCCTTTTCCCTTGCTTCCTCCATTCTCATACATCCCTCATGTATTGGTTGAGGAGAGGATGAACAGTAATTGCTCTTGACTCCTTTCCTTTATGCCTGAGAGGTCAGGATATCAATTAGTAGATTTTTGTATACAGAAACCTTAAAGGTGGCTTTTAGTTTAAGAAAATGATGGATGTTTAGTAGACCTCCTGGGATCTTATTTCAGTAAAAGGTCAAATAATTAATGGGAGGAGTAGGGAAGGAAGAGGAGCAGGAATGCTCTTCATCCAGGTGATGCAGACAAGGCACAGATGAAGGGGAAAGGAGACATTGTTAGAATGGGAGATTTTTATTACAGTTTTTGTATTATCCTGCTTTTGCTTTTTCAGTTTCTTTCCTTTAAAGAGCAAGTCTTTATGGTGGGATGCACTAAAAATGTGGTACCAGGAAAGCTTTATCACTAACTTGTGGATTAGGAGCTGGGGGTGCCTGTGCTTTATTCCAACATAACATGTAGAAGCACCAAATTGTAAAATGCAAAAATATAAACCCAGCTGCTTATCAATCTGCATCAGTACTTGGAAGATTCAGTGTTGTTTGTTTATTTTTTTAAGTTGGCAAACTTTCCTGTAAGATATGTGTCTCTTTCCTTTGGAGCAGAGGCAGTAAGCCAATTGGTTTGATGTAAATTAACCATGAGCAAACCACCTTCTGAAGCAGCCGCCGCAGCAAAGTAGCTTTTGTAGTTCCCTTTCAAACATTCCAGTCGGTGCAGAAGCTGGAATCAGTTCTGCCTACTCTGTTTTGAATAACAATTCATTGTGTCTGCTTAATAACTTTAGGATGGTCCTATTGAAACAGCAACAAACAATTTAAAAGAAAGCTTCAGATATGTTAGCTTTTGCATGCTGAAACAAGTGAGCTCCCTAGCTAGCAGATAAAATCACAGCCATCAAAAGTTGCAGAAGCTGGAGTGAGGTGATAAAAAATTATGCTGTTGTAAAAGCTTGTTTGAATATATTAGTCTCACATTGTGTAGCCAAGTTGTATCTGCTTGGAAAGCATGTTTGAGGTCCTCTGTGGTTCAATTGGCAGGACACTGAACTGGCAAATAGCCGTTGGAAGTGAGATGCATTTGCAGGACACATTTAGGTGCCTTTTTTTTCCCGAGTCCTATTTATAGTTGATTATGGAATCAGAAGAGAAGAGGTTTGTCATTTGTCAGTGTGAAAATTGATTAATTTGGTTTAAATGTAAGGGTGATACATATCCAGTGTCCACATGATGAGTCGTCTCATCTTTAGGGATCATGGACTTGCATTGTTGTATGCTTTGCTGTATGTTGTGTTATTGCTCAGGCTTACACTAAAGGTTAATGCCTAGTGAGATACCCTGTCACGTCTCTGGAGACTTAAAACCAAAGAACCTGTCTCTTTGCTCTACTAATTAACTGAAGGCAGGAAGCTGCTTCAAGCTGGTTGTACCAGGTTAGGGTGGATCCCTCCCCTGGTAGAATAAACTTACCACAACACATATTGTTTTTGTGAAGGCAGGAAAAAAAATTATGTTTCTTAAACTAAATATAACAGTGTAGGGGAAAAAAAAACTACAACTAACAACCTGAAGGCAGATGGGGAAGGGGTCAAGCGGCGGCGAAAGCATCAGAAGCAGCAGCAGCAGCCAAAACAGCGGCACAGGAAGATAGCAGCAGGCACAGGCGAAGTGGTGGAAGCAGCAAGGGGAAAGTACAAGCTGTGCTTCCAGACATAAAGCTTTTGATGCTCCAATGAGATTATATTAACTTATCCATTGTTGCCATTCTATGGCCTATCCCCAGAATGTTTGCCTTGGAGCTTCCACCTCCAAGTTTCTCTGAGGTAGGAATCTAACTCAAACAGCCACACTGGTGTTTTACAGACCTCTGATGGAGAAGCTCTTTAGAGTAGTGAGCCTTTACTACAGTCCTGCTGACTTCACTGAGCCAAAAACTCTCTAGACAAGCTGTGGGGCTTATTCTGCAGAGGTAATCCAATTCTGAAGTGGATTATCAATATCAAATCTCCTTAACCTTAGGCATGCACAGTAAAGCATGACACTTGCATATATGCTCTCCTGTGGGGGTTCCTGTCTTTGTGCAAGTTATTTGTGTTTTTCAGCAGTGATTGTGGTAGCGTTTCTGGTAATGGTTACTGACAGTACACTCCTGCACCAGCAGCTATACTGCCTATGATTGTGATTGGGTTAGACTAATTCAATTTGTAGCAGGTGAATAGTGATGAATTTATATGGTACTTCTTAAAAAGAAAACTGCATTTAAACCACTGTCACTAGAGCATATTCATAGAATCATAGAGTGATCTGGTTTGGAAGGGACCTCTGAAGGTCATCTAGTCCAACCCCTTCTGCAGTCAGCAGGGACATCCTCAACTAGATCAGGCTGCCCAGAGCCCTGTCAAGCCTCACCATCTCCAGCCATAGTGCCCCAACCACCTCCCTGGGCAACCTGTTCCAGTGTCCACTACCCTCATGGTAAAGAACCTGTTCTTAACATCCAGTCTAAATCTGCTCTTCTCTAGTTTGAAGCCATTGCCCTTGTCCTGTCACTGCAGGCCTTGGCAAACAGTCTCTCTCCAACTTTCTTGTGGCCCCCTTCAGGTGCTGTAAGGCTGCTATTAAGTCTCCTGGGAGCCTTTTCTTCTCCAGGCTGAACACGCCCAGCTCCCTCAGCCTGTCTTTGTAGCTGAGGTGCTCCAACTCCCTGATAAATTTCGTGGGCCTCATCTGGACCTGCTCCATCAGGTCCATGTCCTTGCTGTACTGAGGGCTCCAGACCTGGACACAGTACTCCAGGTGAGGTCTCACCAGAGCAGAGTAAAGTGGCAGAATCACCTCTCTGGATCTGCTGGCAACGCTGCTTTGGATGCAGCCCAGGATGTGATTTGCCTTCTGGGCTGCAAGCTCACACTGTCTGCTCACGTACACTGCAGTAATAGGATGGATCTCAGTTCAGTGTCAAGTATGTGTGCCTAGTGTGAAAGTGCACACAGGTGTTGGGAAAGCATGATCTCCTTTTGAAGGATTAGCAATAACATAAGCAGTCTGGAAGCCAGTTGTTACATCAGTAATCCAAATGTGGGCTGAGAGGTAAATGTTTGTACATACTTTCAGTCAGAAGATTACCCAGCAGTGAGCTTTGTATAATTTTGAGGTTACTGCAAAAAAGTAGAATGTGACCATGTTTTCTCATCTGTTTCTAAAGATAACATGGAGGCTTCAGCTGCTTTTTACCTAAGTGTCTGTTATAGGCTTCTTAATGTTCAGAGCAAAGCCAAGTGTCGTTGTTTCCTTACTTTTGTCTTGCAGTAAATGAGACCTGACTCTTACTGTTTAATCTGCCCTACTGTGATGCAGAATAGCAACCTACTAAGAAAAGCTTACCTTCAAGAACTTTAGAAAAGGAAATTTTGTTTTAAGAACTCTAGACCTCTTAACAAATCAAAACCTGAGAAATGTTTTGTTCCTGAGGTGTCTAATTTGAAAGAATATTACATATGTCTGTTTAAAAAAAAAAACCAAACCAGTAAACCCCCAAATCCTAGCCGGTGGAAATGAATACACTGTATTTTGCTGAATCAAGTGACTGATGTGTTTGTTAAATTTTCATTTACTTTACTTTAAAGGAACAATGGCAAATGATNCACGTCAGGGGGGTTGGAACTAGGTGATCCTTGTAGTCCCTTCCAACCTTGACTGATTCTGTGATTGTGAAGACGAATATTACAGACTGTATTCAAACCAGAACACCATGAGTTGCACAGAAAAGCCCAGCATTGTGGAAAAGCTGTCGTTAGGACCCAGGCCACCAGGCACTGCTCATTTGAGGATCAGTTTTATCAAGAAGGATAATGTGATTATCCCAAGATGCAGGATTGCAGGACCATAGTACATCCTAAGAAAGAACCACATTACTCTCTGTTGGGTCTGTGTTTGCTCCTCAAAACTGTTTAAAATTTGTGGTAGGGCAATGCAAAGGGTCTGAGGTGGTGAGGTCAGTCTGTGGGGCCTTCATAGCTCCTTAACATCATACTAGTTCCACATAGGGCAGTGTGGTGAGGAGATATGATTAAGGAGAGTTTGGCAGCCTAAGACTGTTGCACAAGCTGCAGTATGAAGCCTTACTTCAGAGCAAAAGCTGTGGAGAGTATGAAGAGAAGGCTTGAGAAGACCAAGAGCTTTACTAAGGGGTACTATAAGAACCTGGAGAGACGAAAGAGCAACATGTGCAAGAGCAGCCTTGCTAAACACCTTATGTCTTTTTTTGAGGAGCAAACACCTGACACATGGTGTTCTGAACAGGTTTGTCAGGTACAGGCTAAATTCTGCTCAGCAGCGTGTCTGGGTGAAGCTGGCAAACTCCACTGACATCATCAGCTTTGGCCACCTCGGTAGTCTGCTTTTTACACTACAGTCCTTAAGAAGCATAACTGCCTGGGCTGTTTTCAGAAGATGGAAAATGTGTGAGTTGTCCAAATAGCTAAGTGAGAGGCATCAGAGGACTAGGTTGCTGGGGCTGGGTATGTTCAGGAGAAATAGAAATCAAGAAATACTTAATTGTATAGCTTTTGAGAACTGGAAGCTGTGGGCTTCCCCACCAGGGCCCTGGACCGCTGCTGAGCCACAGGTCTTTTGCAAGAAATCTCATGTTGACATTGTGCCTGCTCAGAGGCAAACCGATATTTAAGACAGGATAACAATTAGAGCAGGTTACCGTGAGAGAATAGAATTTCCTTCCTGGAGAAGGGACCTTTGCAAAGTGCCATAGTCAAGATTTCCTAGAAGCGATGTCTCTGAGCTGACCTAGGCTGGGCAGTGGTTAAGCTGTGGAAGCCTGTGGCAGGCTTTCTTGTCAAAAGTATTTGTGCTAGGCTCTTTGCCAGATGCAAGGACATTAAAGAGAAAGTATTTTCCTGGATGTTGTTTAACAGAATGATTTTTCCCCTTTTCTCTTTCTGTTTTCTAGCAGACTGTTCCCTTCTTTTGTTGATGAATGGGACCTATAAATCGATTTTGAAGAAGCTGTGTAAAAACTGTGTGCTGATACTGCAAAGCCATGATCTCATCTGTGAGGAATGAGAGCAAGATAAAATTATGAAAGCCAGCTTTTAAAGTGAGAATAACAAATCTTAAATCACGACTAAACTGCTTAGTGTACTTCTTCAATGCTATCAATGTGCAAGAAACAGCAAAACAAACTGGTTTAACTCTTTCCCTTTCTGGAGAGATCTCAATAGGACTCTCATGCCTCTTGCTGGGTGCTCTGGCTGGTTTTCACCAGAAAATAACAGCAACTTAAGTATTTGTGTAGCTGTAGTGTACTCATTGCAACTCTCCCACTCACACTGTGTTCAAGGGAGACTTTCAATTTCATTTGTACAGTGCAAAAGGTTATTTAAAGAAAAAAAAGGTTCTTTTGTTTTCCTTTCAAATAGGCATCTCTATGTAGCAATAAGTGCCAGAGATTTGTTTCTGGATTGATACCTGTTTATCTTTTATCTCCAGTTTAGGATATCTGAGCAGATTCTGCTTTGTGCTGCAGGGTAAATTTTAGTCTTCAGGCTTAAAACAACGTGATTAAAACCAAAAACCACCCTGGTGTAAGAAGATTTTATTTACAATGCCAACATCTGCTCTTTGTATCTCTTTTCTCCAGGAGTAAATTACATTTGACTCATAAATCTCCAGTATAATTTACTGCAGTCTGTACTTTTAAATTCATTTTTATGCCCAACACTGTGGCTTTCCATGGCTGAACGAGGTGAGGAAAGGCTTCTATTCAGCTGCGGGTGAGATGAGATACAGCAGTGCTAATCTCTAGCACATGTGAAAAATGGATGTAATGAACCCAGAGAACAGAAAGTCCAGAGACCGGCAGGCAGCTTCTGTGTCAGCAGCTGCGGGAACAAAAAATGACTTATGGTCATTGCAGGCCTTTGGAGGATGTCTGAGGGTCACCAGAAGGGGTTAACAGCGTCCATGCATGTGCATCCACAGACTGTGCTCTGAGCATGGGATCAAACATTTATGAATGAAGGTCAGATGTGCCCCTTCCAGGGGGCCGTCCCCTAAATGTTTACAAAATACTGTTTGAAAAAGAACACAGCCAAGGCTGAGTTACAACCTGACGTCTCTCATGTGTCAGAAATGTGACAGAATGGCTTACGCCTCAGCATTGGTGGGGTTCAGCCTGGCTCCCCAGTTGAGCCTCAGATGCTATTAATAGCAACACACTGACTCATAGAAGCAAGAATGTCAGCCTGCCTGGGCTGTGCTTTTCTTACACGTTAGGCTGCTAACAATAGAAAGACAGCCTAGATTTGTTAGAATAGAATAACTTTTTTTTTTTTTTTTCCTCCATGCATGTGCCTGAATTTGTGACTCTTTCTCTCTCTCTCTCTCTCTCTCTCCTATTTATTTATTAATTAAAGAATGTCACTGATAAGAGAGATCTTTGGGGTGAGGCAGACTGGCTTGTTTCATTCCTTTCTGTCCTTCTGGGTGGCATTTATGCAAAACAGTTAGAATTTATTTACTGCAAATATTTTTAACACTCCATGCCTGCTCTGATTTTATTTTTTTTTTTAAGTTTTTTTTTTTTTTTTTTCCAGCAGGTATCAGCCATCTGCTACTCTGTCTGCCTGATGCCTACAGCTTGTTTCTTTACATTAATTTCTCTCTCCCTACATACAGTAAGATTGAGAAGGAATTCCCCTGTGGAGGTGTAAGCTCCAGTTCAAGTCCAGCTTTCAAAAAATAGGGGTTCCTCCAACTTAGGGCTGAACAAAGCTTTTGCTTTAGGATGCAGGATAACTGTGATGTAATCTAAAGCACATTTGGCACTCGGTTGTGGTCAAGTGGAAGCTATAGCCCACTGAATCTGCCTGCAGTCTAGCCCACGATATCTTTGTATTTGACCACTGAGGTCACCTCTGTCTTTGTCAATGCAATTTCCCTGTGTAATTTTTCTCCACCTTTTAACCCACAAATGCTAAAATTAACTGGCCAAGCAAAAGGAGTGATGGTATAGGTTTGTAATATGAAGTCACCGGTAGCTAGCTGAAGTGAGGAATGAAGTCAGCTATAAATAAAAGTGTCATATAGTAGTGATAGAGGGTCCCAAAAGATCTTGATAGTGGCAATATCTCTGCATTTAAAACAATATGTGCAGCCCTTTTTAAATGGGCAATCAGGGTTTTGATTAATCATGTTTCCCAACTTTTCTTCATACCCATGAAGGAAAGTATGCTTATGGAAGACAAGCTTATGGGGTTTCTCACCCCAGTCTGACCTGTGTCTTGTAACAGAAAACAGAAATATTCTGAATCTTGCTATAAGACAATGAGACTTGGCAGTATTGTAAAGGATTGATTTGGTGTTGGGGTTTTTTTTAAGCATCAGCTTACTGATCTGTCCTTTCTCAGGCAGAGTTTAGTTCCTAGAAAACCATAAACTGAAAGGTCAGTTTGCCCAGCTTCACCCCTGGTACTTTGTCTTATTGGGGATATGTTGGGGGATGAAATTCACATCGAAGTGCTGCTGATTTAACACAACTCTTCTCAGTTCCATGAGTAGTTACGGATATCATCTCAAAAGGAATGATGTAAGAGATGTTGTGGCTCACCATTATTTGGTATTTCAGAATACAGTGTGTACCTTGACTCTCAGAAAAAAATTTGCCTGTGATGCTCCGTGGCTACAAGTCTAAACCCAGGTGCTCAGTGAGCAGTGACTTCTTACTTTTGTTATTTTCATTGTTGTTTCAGGGTAGTGAGTCAAGTCTGTGCTCCCAGCTTGCATAGATGATATGCTACTCTCTTCTGTACTACAGTCAGAAGGCATTGAGAGGCTATTCATGAGCATGTTTTCTGGTCTAGTAATTGGCATCTGATAGCAGCTATAAAGTGAAACCAGAAGTGGTTAAACAGTTCTCTCCATAGAAATGCCATTGTGCCACAGCCTGCCTCAGCACTTGCCTGTGTTCATCTTTTTATTTCTCCTCTTGATCCTGGCTCAGTTTGAGTAAATAAAATAATAGGAGATTTGGAAACCTCACTCCAGCTCTCTGTGTGTGTCTGACCAGCTCTCCTCTCTCCCATCTCCCGACTGGCGGTCTTTTGCCGGTCATTCGGAAGCAAATTACGTTGCCAGCTCCGTTCTGCGAGGGCAGAGGAATGCAAGGTGGTGTCAGAGGCTGGAAATGAGGGACAGTGGAATTCGGCATTTGTTCCACAGCAGCAGCTGTAGCTGCTTGCTTCAGCACAAGGGGCAGAGTCCGCATGCAGGGTATGAGCTGCCATTAGCCATAGGAAAAGACCAGAGTGGAAGAAGATAGGAGGCGCAAGAAGAAAAGAGGCAGTGAGGAGCAACCCAGCGTGATCACATCTTGGGGGAAATCTGACCGAGGAAAAGAATTCTCTGGAATAAGCTGCCTTTTGGTGTGGTGGTTTTTTGGTTTGTTTTTTGGGTTTTTTTGTTTGTTTGGGTTTTTTTGTTTTTTAATTCAATCCACCTTAGCCAAACACTGCTGGAGAAAGGATTGGGTTTAAATTATTTCAGCTAATTCTTGCTGCTTCCACTACGAAGAAAATTTGTTTGCCATGGTGAAAGAAAAAGGTAATTATGTTTATTGGTAGACTGGAGTTGAAACAACCTAACGTGCCAGCCAGGATCACCTAAGGTTTAAACCTTCAAATTTAAAACAAAGAATGCTTTGATTGACAGTTACTGCTTTACTTCCTATAAAACTGATGTGCCAAAACCTGCAGTGGATTGCACTGATTATCTTTGTGCTTGTTTTAATAGGGGTAGGATATGGAACACACCTAATTTCAGGCATTTGCACAGCTGAGTTCCTTCAGTTTGTACATCTGTGGGTTTTTTTTTTTCCATGTCATTTAACTCAAGTTTGTTGTTGACTGTTTTATCTCTCTTTGCTACAGTTCAAAGAGCTTTGACCACCAAAGGAGTGAGCTTAAAATTTTGAAGTTAAACATTGATTATATTCAGCAAGTCTGGACTTATAAGGGTCATATTTTACCTCTTAATGAAAAAATGGATTTGGAATTTTGCAGCAGGAAATTAGATATCAGTTTCAATTATCTGTAAATACCTAGGATTAAAATGTTAAGCCTCCCACCAAAGTATTTGGTAATCAGAGAATTTAGAAATGGTTGTGGGGTCTTTCCTTGTATTAATAGTGGTCTGTAACATTTATTGCATTATAAAAATGTGAAATCTATTCTGAATTGTATATCAGTAGTGGTTTGGATGTGGGTTTGGAGCATTATGTTATCACAGAGATGTAGGCTTTGTTTTTGTTTTGTGAAGAGGTGGATCTGTGTGGTTGACTTTTGAGGATTCTGTAACAAATAATGTGGGGCAAATTGAAACTAGGGAAGAAACAGATAAGTAGTGAGCAATTTTTCAACTCTGAGCACCCACATTAAGCTTTTTTTAATACTGTAAATGGAAGGGGGGAAAAAAATAGAGTGAATGCAGCTTCATAGATACCTGGATTGAAGCGAGCAGGACAGGTGCCTTGATAGCTTGCTATAATGTGTCAGATGTATCAGCAGAGTTCTACTCATAACCATTACTGCTAATTTTTTTTGCTGCTTAGCAGATTCAAGATCCACTCTTTCAGATTTACAGGACTCAGGTGAACTGCTGACCTGCTCCTTCCCCTCCCACCCTCCCCACCCCAAATCCTTGCACCTGCAGGTTTCAGGATCATTTGAATCAACTCTGTCACTCACCTTTCCAGAAAAAGTGTATTCTTTCAGCTTGTTAGAATTGTTGTTTACTCTCTAAAATAGATTTTAAAACTGGTCTGCTGATTTTCTTGAAGTGTACATAAGCTATGAGTAGGTTTTTTTTTTTTTTAGCTCTGCATTCATTTTCAGTACTCTTCTGCTCCCCACTCAGCTGGTGCACAGCTTGTTGGACTACTTGTGTTATATGGACTGCATGTTAGGAGTATTCTGTAAAGCCAGTTTTAAGCATCTTAAACATTTGAAAGGTATCATATACCTGTAAGAAAATTAAAACAAAACACTTTTATAAAAAACCTGAGGGGGGAAAAAACCTCCTGGAATCAGTGAATGGTTGAAAATGTGCAAAAAAGTTGTGTTTTGAATTGCTTCCTTTCCTCCTCCCCACCAAGTGTAATGCGTTCTTTTCAGTGGCTATTAATATTGATGTTGGATATAAATATTTTTTTTTCTGTTCACACAGATAGTGAACTAAAATAACCAGCTGCCCTCTTTAATTTTCTTATAGTATCACTGATATGTCATATCTCATGACTGCAG
Organism: Ramphastos sulfuratus; assembly: GCA_013399055.1. Taxonomy (NCBI): domain Eukaryota; kingdom Metazoa; phylum Chordata; class Aves; order Piciformes; family Ramphastidae; genus Ramphastos; species Ramphastos sulfuratus. The sequence continues at coordinate 8,860 of WBNM01013099.1, read as the reverse complement.
AGTGAGAAAGGATAACATCTAAGTGTTTTGCTTTCAAATAATCTCTCTAGCAAAGTTTTTTCATTATTTCTCAATAGTTTCTTTTTTCTTTTTGGCTTTTTTTTTTTTTTTTTTACCTCCCCCATACCCCCTCCCCCATTTTAGTCAGAAGGTCACGAGTTAATGATATTTTGAAGCTGCTGCAAGTACTACTCTCCAGAGTGACACTCTTACAAGATGCAGGCCAGTGTAATACAGCTGATACCCTCTCTTTCAGCCACTGCTGGCATTGCTGTCTGGACAAGCTGCAAATGCATTCAGTCCAGTGTCATTTCACAAACATGTTAACCAGGCACTGGAGGGGCTGGTTCCAACAAGAAAAAAAAATGCAATTCCAATTCACTGGATTGCAAACCAGTTAGTAACAGTTTTTTAGCAAATTAGCATGCTTCATTATGCTCATATTGGAGAATGATTTCAATGTCTGTCTGGTTAGTTCATACACAAAAAATATTCCTGAGGCCAGGGTGTTTTCTGCTGACACCAAATGGCGCTTCCTAAATTACGTCTGACTGATACCACATTTCCATGTCTCTGGCTGTGTATTTATCTATTTCCAATTATGAGCCCTTATTATCTACTTACTTGGCTAAATTATTATCACTGTGTTGCATCCAAAGGCAACTTCATTTCTTTATCTCCTTTGACAGAACGTTTACATATGCCTATGAGGAAGAATTTTTTCACTGTGAGGTTGACAGAGCGCTGGAACAGGCTGCCCAGGGAGGTTGAGGAGTCTCCCTCTCTGGAGATACTCAAGAACCATCTGGATGCATTCCAGTGAGATCTGCTCTAGGTGATCCTGCTCTGACAGAGAGGCTGGACCAGATGATCTTTTGAGGTCACTTCCAGCCCCTGACATTCTATGACTCTGTGATATACATGCCTTGTTATTAATTCCCTTCTGCATTGTAGAACCCATATTGAATAATCTGTGTTCTTATAGTGCATGTGAATTGTGAGCCTGCTGGCCGTGTTGCTGGGTGGTTTAACTGTTGTAGCATCATCTTTACCTCCACAGGAAGCTCTATGTAAACATGAAAAAGATTTTTTTCGCTGTGAGGGTGATGAAACACTGGAACAGGCTCTCCAGGCGGGGTTGTGGAGTCTCCCGCTCTGAAGATATTCAAGACCCACCTGGATGTGTTCCTGTGGGATCTGATGTAGGTTATCCTGCTCTGGCGGGGGGGTTGGACTGGATGAGCTTTCAAGATCCCTTCCAGCCCCTAACCTTCTGTGATTAGTTCACATAAGTCAAGACTTCTGCCCTGAGTCTTGATTTCTTGACCACTTGATAGGAGGACTCTTCTACCATTCACCTGACAGTCTGTGACAACTTGTTGGGAATCAGTTTTGTACCTGATGAGATTAGATAATACAAGGGCAAACCCATGAAAGGGGAATAGTGTATACTCATGCCAAAATTCTACATGCTTGGAAGAATGAGAGGGGAAAAAGAGGGAGGATTACAGTTTCGTTTGTTTTTGATTGTTGAAGCAGGTACGGAGGTTTTATCAGTTCTGTTCTTCACATACTGATTCTGTTGGAGGATAGGTGCTGGCAGCTACTGGGTACCACGTTGCAGCTAGATGGTGTTTCCATGTTCTCACAACTGTCTCTGAGTATTCAGTTGGTGTTGACTTTTCCAGTAAGCAAGACAGAAGATGTAATTCATCAAAATGTTAATGAGTTTTCCTGTGCAATTTAGCCCATGGTCTAGCTCAGTCTTGTAGACAGACTTAGTTATCCGTTGTTTCTTCTTCATACTTTTGACAAAGCCTGTTACCAAGAGTTGCTGAAGCATGACACTATGCTTGCAGTAGCTCCAGCCTTGTCTTTGCTTACATTTGCATAGCCAAAGAGCTGTAGTCTCCAAAGCTGCTTTTTCTTTCGTTGAAAATGAAGCTGGTTTAGATGGGGTTATCCTTGAAGAGCATGGAAAGTGTTGCCTGTGTGTTAAAGGTAGTCTCTATCTTGAACATTGCCTTTCTGTGTACTTGCAATCTTAACATCTATTCCCAGTGTGAATCAAGAAAATGTTTAATAATGGAATTTGGAACAGTCTTAGTGTCATGGTTGTTCATGAAACATAGTCTTGATCTGAGCTCATGACTTTGGAACTCTTAACCCCAGGTGACCTGGGAAAATCTCCAAGTTTGTTGCTTTTGGAGCACATGACAAGATTATGCAACCACACGTTGGCAGGGGGAGGGCTGGGGAGCTTTATTTTCTTTTTCCTTCAGTTTACTTACTTTTTAACTCGGCTCTGCTTGATGGTTTGCTTTTGGTGACTGGCACTTGGGGTCTTGTTTTGATTAAGTCAATGTGCTACCTTGTGCAAGCCAGAGAAAAGGCATTTTATAAATTTGCATATTCGTTGCTGTTTTAAAAAAAGGAACCTCTTGTAGTTAAAGTGCTAAAGGATAGAGCAGTTCTGTGTTAGACTCTTAAGGTGACCTTGGGGAAGTAATTTGATCTCTCCTTGTGTTAATCTGTAAAATGAGGATAAGAACATTCCTCTTGTCTGCCTTGATTATTTGAATTAGAAGTCTTTGGAGCAGAGTGTTTCTTTTTACTTCATTTCACAGCTATGGCAGGGAATTCTTAGTCCTGAGTTTTAACTAATTCTGCTTGTACAAAACAAAGTCCACTGGTAGGTGAATATCTTACAAACATCTGATTATTTCCTAAAGACCAAACAACTGCAAAGGAATTACGTTTTTATCGGCGAATTTAAGGTGCTGCGTATTTATCTTTCTAGATTTATTTTTAATCCTAGGTTTCAAATTGCAGTTCTGATGTGCAGCACTGATAGTGAGAGAAACAAAAATAACTAAGGAGATGCCAGCTCAGGCACTGCATGTTTGCTGGAGTTAGTATCTTTTTGTAAACAGCGCTTAGTTCACATGAGGGGACGAATATTCATAGCCCAAGAGTCAGGCAAAGCACAGTGGTGCAGCCCTATTATGCCTGATGGCTTCCCCTGTTTCCCAGTAGTGAAATTGCATACATTCCTTGCATACCAGCTGCATATAAGAGCCAGCTCTCTGAAGATATGATGGCAGCTTATTTAATGTTGAGAAATGGGAGAACTTTAGCTCTTGATCTCACTGGAGGGCAGAGCTTAGTGGCTTTAGTCATTAAATACTAGACCGCAGAGTTCATGAGTTCAGGTAGCAGTAGAGGCAGTTAAGCTGTTCCTCCATCTGAAACACTGAGTGTCATGGACCAGAAAAAGCCACCAGTTTTGAACTGGGGAGATTCAATCAATTCAATTTATTTCAGTTGATAAACTTTTAGTTACTAATCCTGATGTTGAAAATAAAAGCAAGCAGATACTGGAGAAACACACCTCAGCTTTTCCCTGGATACTTCTCCATCCCCTTTTTGTTCTTTGTTCCCCTTACCACACGTTGTACTCAGTGCCTTCAGTGAGGTGAGAGTGGCACAGGAGTTAGTGAGGTTAGTGCCCATGCACAATTTCAAAATGTCAAGGCTCTTTAAAGCTTTGCCTTTGATTTCTCATCCAAGGTAAACAGCTATATAACTTGTAGTCCAGTCACTTGTGTTCAGTCTAACTAGCAGGTCTTTGGTAGTGAGGGTGCTGCAGTGGTGACTTGTGGAGTGCATTGGGCTGACCATAGTTGAACAACAGGAACAAAAATGCACTAACCCCAGCCTCCTGTGCACTGCTTCCATTTCACTGCTCTTTTTCCTTTCTGTCCCTGCTTGGAGCACTTGGTTTGGCTCAGCATGTCTTCTGCCGTGCTGGCCTTTCTGCCCTAGTATTGTCTCCCGGGTGTCCTCCATTTTTCAGCATCTCTCTTGCATCTTCTCCTGAGTGTCTGCCCATTCAATATTTACTGCCCCTTTTATGTATATATTTTTCCAGAGGTTTTATGTGCTCCACTGGTTCTATTTTGATGTGCAAGGGATCCATTTTATCCATTGTCAAGCTGCTAGGAACCAACTATGGCCAGCCCAATGCACTCCAAGACCACCACCTACACAAGTCACCACTGCAGCACCCTCACCACCAAAGACCTGCTTGTTAGATTGAACACAAGTGACTAGACTACAAAGTATATGGTTGTTTTGTTTGGAAGAGAATTCCAAGGCAAAACTTCAAAGAGTCCTGATGTGGTGGAATTATGCATGTTTAAAATACATTATTATTATTTTTAAATACATTAGTAATGATTTATTATTAATACATTATTATTGTCATTAATCTATTTAATATAGTATTATAAAATACTAGGTTTTTTTGTCCAGAGAGGAGGTAGGAAGCTTAGAAGGAAAGAATTTGCATGTTAGGATGATAATTTGGCCTGTTACTGTAGAAGAGTCAATTCTTTTCCCCTGGTATGCATTAATTTTTCTATAAAAAGACTAAGTTCCATTAATCAAAATGTGCAGTGCCCTTTGGGTGGGAGAAGCCAGATAACAGCATTTCATTGTTTCTAGGGGTAATCCATAATTTAAAAAGGATTATTTATTAAAAAAAAAAAATGGTTTTCCACCTAGAGAACAGTCAGTATCCCCAAAAGGATGACTAATCCTTGCCTTCGTTGAGCCTGGGTAGCTTTCAGGCTCACTAGGGATCTGGCTGAGGAGAACACTTAGGCATTGTCTTAGCTTATTCTGTTCAGCAGAGTATCTTGTTGAGTCTAATTGAATCACTGGGATTTAAGCTAAGTGCCTCAGTGTTGTCTCAAAGTCCAACTCCATTGTTGGAGGCTTTCTGATGTTTCTGCAGCAAAGTAACACATTGTCTCTAATGGCAGTGATTTTGTGATGTGTGTTAACTGTGTTGTGTCATAGAAAGACAGCCACAAGAGAAATAATCCTGGCTGTCCCTGCCTATGGCAGAGAGTTGGAACTAGATGATCCTTGAGGTCCCTTCCAACCTTACTATTGTATGATTCTGTATGGGCTTAGCACAAAGTGCTATAAATCCAGCTGGATTGGATTTATAGGATGGACGTCTGGTGCACCTCAGTCATGTATCTTATCTGCTAGTATGTGCATTGAGGCAGGAAAACAGAAGCAGGAAAGCTTGAGGAATCTCCTCAAAGCTGTGAAGTGAGGAGTAAGTGTTAAAATGAGGGTCAAGCTGAGTAGTGGCATCTGTTGAGAAGTGCAATGTTGTTGCATTTCTGCTATAGGAGAGCCTAGCAGGCAAGGTTCTGTAAACAGTGTCAGCAAGAGAGCTCCCTAATTCCCAGTGCTGTTAGCACCAGCTTGGTATCACAGATGTTAGTCGAATCTCCGTGGCAGTGTTGTGGATCTTTGTATTAATTAGTTCAGGACCTGGTGCAGAAGCAGATCTTAGAATGTCATCAAATTAAAGAATTGATCCGATATAAATCCAGCCTTGCAGAACAGCAAGGGTTATCCTTTATTACTAGTGGGTCAAACAAGAGTCAACAAATGGCTTATTTATTCAAAGAAGCAGTTGCCTGTTGTTACTGTTATTATCATCATTACCATTATTATTATTTATTTCCTCCAATGGCACCTGAAAAGAGGATTTGGTGACTATGAGTGTCTGTTTGCTCTCCAGGACTTGAAGTGCTAGCCAGATTATAAATGTGCCAGTCATGATTGCTTTCTCTTTGGTAGACCATTTACCATATAGCATTAAAAGATGATGGACTTTGGGAACATACTGTTATTTATTGTTGAAATAATACACCTCAAGGAACTGACTTGGATGCTGCAAATGTATGTAGGGTCTAGGTGCCAACACAGGCAGTTAACCACAGGGCAGGGTCTCTGAAATGTTTGGTTCATCAGCTCTGTACATCACAAAGTATCCTGGGATTCAGAAGCCACATGAAGACATGTTGCTCATGAACGTGGCTATCTGGATTTAGGTTGAGGTTGTGTAGCTCAAAAGCCCTTAGAAATGCAAGAAGTGAAGGTGGTACTGAGTGATGTGCATTTAGGAGATCCTTGACTGAAGGAGAGTTTCCGAGTGTTTAAAAACAATGGCTGAGGGCAGGTCTCTGCAGGGGTCCTGTACAAAACCCTTGGCTAGATTCCTGGTGGTAAGTGAGGGGAGATTGTGCTAGAGATTCTGTGACAGGCCTGTTTCTGTGCAGGCCTTCTCTTATTTTTCATACACACATCAAACCACAATGGTGATACGTTGTTATGATGATATCAAAAGGTATCTGGGACACCAGTGTCTTAAATAGGTCACTGAGGTCAGTGGTCTTCCTTAGACAATCTCATGGTAAACAGCAAGAGAGCTGGGGTTTTAAATTAGCATTTTGATAATGACTTATCTCAAAAGGAAATTTAATTCACAGAATCACAGAACATCAGAGGTTGGAAGGCATCTCCAGACATCATTGAGTCCACCCCTCTGTCAAAAGCAGGATCACCCAGGGCAGTCCACACAGGAATGCATCCAGGTGGGTTTTGAAAGTCTCCAGAGAAAAGACTCCACAGCATCTCTGGGCAGCCTGCTCCAGGGCTCTGTCACCCTCACGGTAAAAAAGTTTCTCCTCCTGTTAGCTGGAACCTTCTATGTTCCAGTTTGTAGCTGTTGCTCTTTGTCTTATTTCTGACCAGCAAAAAGAGCTTGGCCCCAGCCACTTGACGCTCACCCTTCAGATATTTGTGCACATTGATCAGATCTGCTTTCAGTCTTCTCTTCTCCAGACTAAGCAGCCCTAGGGCTCTCAGTCTCTCTCCATAGGGGAGATCCTCAAGTTCCCCAGTCATTCTTATGGCTCTCCCATGGACTCTCTCCAGCAGGTCTCTGTCTCTCTTGGAGACCCCAAAATTCCTTTACTGTTTGGGCAGCCTCAAAAAAGGAAGGATAGGGGTACATGAACTAGAGTTCATTGTGAGCTACTGTTCAGGTAGCAAAGAGGCAAGTTTGACACTTGAGTGATATTCTGAGTAACCACCACTCATCAGCACACCAGAATTTCCATGCTGTCTGGAAAAAGCAGTTGCTTTTTCTGCTAACTTCAGCAACTTACTTTGGTGCAGCCTTGGGGATCCTTGAGGAATTGCAGTGAATATTCTAACCGTTCTGTTTATTGATTCTTTCGAGCAGGATTTTGAGGCAGACATCAAGTGATGTGCATGAGATGGTTGCTTAGAGTACTCGTAGGAGTATTTGAGTTTCTCATTACTCTTGTCCCATGTTAGAAAACAACAAACCCAAACTGCTGTTTTGAGATAGTGTCTGAGATCTTTTTGTGTGTGATGAGTGTGTTGAAGGCATAACTCAAAATGATTTTACCACTTACAAGGCTGATAAACAGCTGCTACATGTTACAGCCTTGCAGATGCCAGGTGTGAGAAACATCTGCTTAGCATGGTCCTCCAACTCTTCAGTATGGAGTTTTGAAGAGTGAATATTGCATTCAGTTTTGGGCTACCCAGTTTGGGAGGGGCAGGGATCTACTTGAAAGAGTCCAATGGAGAGCTACAAAGATGATGAAGGGGCTGGAGCACTGCCCTATGAGGAGAGACTTAGGGACCTGGGGCTTTTTGGTCTGGTGAAGAGAAGACTTAGAGGGGATCTAATCAATGTTTATAAATATCTGAGGGCTGGGGGTCAAGAGGGAGGGGACAAACTCTTCTCAGTTGCACCTTGTGGTAGGACAAGGGGTAACGGATATAAACTTCACTACAGGAAGTTCCACCTCAACATGAGGAGAAACTTCTTTACTGTAAGGGGTCACATAGCACTGGAACAGGCTGCCCAGAGAGGTTGTGGAGTCTCCTTCTCTGGAGACTTTCAAGGCCTGTCTGGTGCATTCCTGTGTGACCTGAGCTAGATTGTATGGTCCCGAACTGGCAGGGGGTTTGGACTTGATGATCTCTGCACATCCCTTCCAACCTCTAACATCCTGTGAGCCTGTGAATTATCTTGAAATCCTGTCTGTTAGCACATCAGTCATGTAAGTAAATGCAGAGAACTTCTGCAGCTGTGATGAAGATCAATAAGGGCACTCTGAAAACATCAGATAAGGCAGTCTGGGCTCACAAATTTTTTATCACACAATTTGTATCTGATCCACTTAGCAAAAAATTACTCTGTGCTAACATAGAAATGGGGCAGAGTAAATTCACTTCGTGCTTCTTCCCTTTGGTTTGCTAACCACTAATGAGTAATCCATCTGTTAACAATCATGTTGAGTAATGCAGCTTTCGATTCAAAGACTGGCTTAGCTCAGTCAACATTTTGTGTCAACGTCAAATGTTTCACAGCACATCTTAGCTTGCTGCATACCTCATTGTAAGATTAGTGCCTTTTCATTACTGAAAATAGTTGAAGAACTCCCTTTCACTTTCCCTGTTTGAGCTTAAAACAACTCCTGATCATACTTGGTTAGCAAACTGTTCATGGCTCTGCTCTGAAAGGATTAGAGCTTTTCTTAAACAGTAATTGTTGGATATGCTATGTCATAAATACAATGGGAATCCTTTGCTAAGCAATTTTGTTTCTGCAGTATAGATCCTAGAGAATGTGCTCTTCTTCACCTACCAGGTGGCCAAAGGCAAACACATGCAAACACACATGGTGGAAGCTGTTGCCCAGCCAGTGCTGCTGCTATTTCAGACAGGGACAGATTCTTCTGAATAGGCTCTGATGCTTTTGTATTGAGAGCAGCATCAGTGAAACTGCTACAGCTTAACACAGGAAAGTGTCAGGTTTTCAGAGGCCTTCAAAAGAGGGATTCTTCAGACTATACAGGCTACGGGCAGGCTTTACAAACCGAAGGCTACAGACATTCACATCTGCAAGAAACAGGTTTCAGAGGTTCTTCAGTGGTCCAGAGGAGGGCCATGA
>WBNM01013098.1:0-25068 GCA_013399055.1 Ramphastos sulfuratus | reverse complement strand
TTCCAACCCCAACCATTCCATGGATCCATGAAACGGCTGCAAACAGGAGCTGAGGAGCTACAAGAAACTGCTCCTGCCCAAGCAGTGAGCTGCAGAGCCCCAACTGCTGCAGCCCTAGAGGTGGCAGAGGCAGGTCATGGGCAGTCGGAGCCTAGGGCAGGGATGTTCCTCCAGCACCCCAGATTTGTGGCTGTGGGTGCTGGGAGATGCTGGCACACAGGACACAGCTGCTGCTGTCCCTGGGCAGCTCTCAAAGTGGCTGAGGGCACCAGGCAGGTGCTGCTGGTGGTGTCTTCTCTGTTGGAGAGGAGGCTGAGGGCAGAGCTACAGCTCCCTGAGAGGAGGTTGCAACCAGGTGGGGGCTGGGCTCTGCTCCCTAGTCTCAGGTGACAGAAGGAGAGGCAATGGCCTGAAATTGTGCCAGGGGAAGGCTTGGTTGGAGAGGAGAAAAAATTTCTTTGCTGCCAGAGTGGTCAGGGACTGGCACAGGCTGCCCAGGGAGGTGGTGGAGTCCCCATCCCTGGAGGTGTTCCAGAAATGTGTGGCCATGGTGGTGCTGGGTTGGTGGTTGGACTGGATGCTCTTGGAGAGCTCTTCCAACCCAAACCATGCTGTGATCCTGTTTTCTGTGCGTGCTGAGCTCTTCAGGGTGTCAGTGGCCACTGACTCAGCCTGGCCATGGTGTCTCAGTTGCTTAATTAGTGCTCAGGGTTCTTCTTAAGCCTGGAGCAGCAAATGGAGGCAGGTTTGGATCAGATCAGACACACTGTCAGGCCCTGAGCTCCACCAAGGGTTTTCCAAGGTGTTCTTTAGAAGGTTGGAGCAGATGATCCCTGAGGTCCCTTCCAGCCAGGGATTCTGTGGTTCTGTGATCAGCTGCATGGCTTTGGTTTGTTTGTCTCCCTCGGGTCAGGGCTGTGAAATCTGCAGAAGCATTTCCCCTGCTCTGCCCTTGTCCACAGCTCCATTTCAACACCCAGGTGGTTCTTTTGCATAACAAAACACTGATCCAGTTGCTCCTTCCCTTGCACCAGCAGCACTGTGGGATGAGTGTCTTGGGAGGTTATTGACAGGACACAAGGAAACAGCCAGGGGAGATTCAGGCCATGAGGAACCCTCATGGATTCTCAGGCACTGGTCCAGGCTGCCCAGGGAGGTGGTGCAGTCCCCACCAGTGAGGGAATTTAAAATCCATCTGGATGTGGTGCTGAGGCAGTGGATTAGCAGTGTAATAGAATCAGAGTGGCTCAGCTGGAAGGGACCTCGGAGCTCATCTGCTCCAACCCCTGTCATGCCCAGAGACACCTCTTAGCTAGACTCAGCTGCTCAGGGCCACATTCAGCCTGGCCTTGGACACCCCAAGACAGGAGGCAGCCACAGCCTCCCTGGGCAGCCTGTGCCAGACTCTCTGCACCCTCACACTGCAGAACTTCTTCCTCAGCTCCACTCTAACCCTGCTCTGCCTCAGCTCCAAACCATTCCCTCAGCAAAAGTCTCTCTGCAGCCTTCCTGCAGGATCCCTTCAGGCACTGGCAGGCAGCTGTGAGGTCCCTCTGGAGCCTTCTCCTCTCCAGGGTGACACCCCCCCAGCTCCCTCAGCCTGTGCTCACAGCAGAGCTGTTCCAGCCCTTGGATCATCTTTGTGGCCTCCTCTGGCCTGACTCCAGCAGCTCTGAGTCCTCCTTCTGCTGGGGACAGCAGAGCTGGAGACAGTGCTGCAGGTGGAGTCACAACAGAGCAGCAGTGTTGGGATATGAGCTCTGGCTGAGTTGGACTTGATCTCAAAGGTCTCTTCCAAACTCATCAGTCACAAGTTCTGACATGAGGGCTTCCAACCCTGCATGGTGCTTGGAAGCTGCCAGCAGCCCTCCCTGGCATGTTACAGAATCATCAAGGCTGGAACTGAGCTCTGAGCTCACCAAGTCCAGCCTATAGCCTAACAGCACCACATCAGCTAAACCATGCCCCCAGGTGCCACATCCAAGCTGTCCTTAAACACCTCCAGGGATGGCAACTCCACCACCTCTCTGGGCAGCCCATTCCAGTGCCCAATCACCCTTTCCATGAGGAAGTGCTTCCTAACATCCAGCCTAGCCCTGAGGGAGTGCTTCCTAACGTCCAACCTAGCCCTGAGGGAGTGCTTCCTAAGATCCAACCTAACCCACCCCTGGCACAGCTTCAGACCATGCCCTCTCCTCTTGGCCCAAGCTGCCTGGGAGCAGAGTCTGACCCCCACCTTACTACAGCTTTCCTTCAGGCAGTTGCAGAGTGTGCCAAGGTCCCCCTAAGTCTCCTCTCCTCCAGGCTGAACACCCCCAGCTCCTCAGCCTCTCCCCAGCAGCCTTCCCCTCCAGCCCCCTCCCCACTCTCATTGCTCTCCTCTGGCCCCACTCCAGCCCCTCAAGATCTCTCTTGCAGAGAGGGCCCAGAGCTGCCAACAGTGCTCCAGGTGAGGCCTCCCCAGTGCCAGCACAGGGCAGCCCTGGTGCTGCTGCCCACACTGTTCTTGGTACAGGCCAAGATGCCATTGGCCTTCTGTGCCCCCTGGGCACACTGCTGGCTCATGCCCAGCTGCTGTCACCCAGCACTGCCAGGCTGCTCTGCAGCCACTCATCTCCAGGCTGTGGCTGCTTGGGGTTGTTGTGGCCAAAGTGTAAGAGCCTGCCCTTAGTCCTGCTGAATCTCAGCCCAGCGACCCAGCCTGGCCAGGTCCCTTTGCAGCATCTTCCTACCCTCCAGGAGCTGGACTCCTCTCCCAGCTTGGTGCCATACACAAATTCACTGCCAGTCCCATGTGTTCTCTCACGTGGAGGCTGTACCATGGACAGCACTTGGAGGCTTACCAAGGCTGATGACGTGTCATGTGAGCTTCTGGTGTCTCTACAGGCAGAGAAGAAATTAAGCTGCAAGCTTCTGAGCTGGGAGAAGCTGCCAGATGCAGTAACTGGAACCCACATGTTGCTGAGAGCTGTGTTTCTTGCTCTGAAAGCTCTTTGGTTAGCACACAAGAACCTGACTCTGCCAAGTCCAGCACCTCTGTTACCCACAGAACTGGAAGGGATACTTCTGTTGTCCTCTTCTCTTTCACAGTGGAGTGTGGCAGCAGGTTGGCAAATTCTGTGCCAGGTTGGACTTGGGGGTTTCTTTCATGGCAGACCCACAGAACTCCAGCCCAAGTTGCTCAGGGCCTTATCCAGACTGGCCTGGAACACCTGATCTGGATGAGGGCATCGAGTCAGTCACCAGCAAGTTTGCAGATGACACCAAGCTGGGGGCAGATGTTGGTGGGTTGGAGGGCAGAAGGGCTCTGCAGCAGGACCTCGAGCGCCTGGACAGATGGGCAGAGTCCAAGGGGATGGGGTTCAACAAATCCAAGTGCTGGGGGCTGCACTTTGGCCACAACAACCCCATGCAGAGCTACAGGCTGGGGTCAGAGTGGCTGGAGAGCAGCCAAACAGAAAGGGATCTGGGGGTGCTGATTGACACCTGCCTAAACATGAGCCAGCAGTGTGCCCAGGTGGCCAAGAAGGCCAATGGCATCCTGGCCTGCATCAGGAATAGTGTGGCCAGCAGGAGCAGGGAGGTCATTCTCCCCCTGTACTCTGCACTGGTTAGGCCACACCTTGAGTACTGTGTCCAGTTCTGGGCCCCTCAATTTAAGAAGGACATTGAGGTGCTTGAGCGTGTCCAGAGAAGGGCAACGAGGCTGGTGAGAGGCCTCGAGCACAAGCCCTATGAGGAGAGGCTGAGGGAGCTGGGATTGTTTAGCCTGGTGAAGAGGAGGCTCAGGGGAGACCTTCTTGCTGTCTACAACTACCTGAAGGGTGGTTGTGGCCAGCAGGAGGTTGCTTTCTTCTCTCAGGCAACCAGCACCAGAACAAGAGGACACAGTCTCAAGCTGTGCCAGGGGAAGTTTAGGCTGGAGGTGAGGAGAAAGTTCTTGACTGAGAGAGTCATTCCCCACTGGAATGGGCTGCCCAGGGAGGTGGTGGAGTCACCGTCCCTGGAGGTGTTCAAGGCACGTTTGGACGTGGCACTTGGTGCCATGGTCTGGTCTTGAGGTCTGTGGTAATGGGTTGGACTTGATGATCTTTGAGGTCTCTTCCAACCTTGGTGATACTGTGATACTTCTAGGGAGGTTGTGGATCACAGAATGTGATCTTGGATCACAACCTGTGCCAGTCTCTCCCCAGCCTCCCCCTCCTCATCTCCAGTCTCATTCTGCCCTCCTACGCTCCGAGCTGCAGGTGGACACCTGGGACAATGCTGAAGATGTGATTTTCCTATGTAAAGACAGAGCTGGGGTCAGGAGAAGCAAAACACAAAGAAACCAACTCAAGTCCCCTGCTGCAGTGTGCTGAGTCAGGAGGTGCTGAGCACCACAGTTGAGCTCTGCTGTCCTCCTCAGCCTTTGTTCTGCTCTCTTAGCTAGGAGGTGTCCTACCCTGGCAGGAGAGGTTTGGTGCTTCACCAGCCTCTTCCCCAGGAGCACACCAAAAGCAGGAGCTTACCAGAGTAAGTCAAGGCTCGTGGCTGTCCTCAGGATAGCTGCACAAATCCAGCCCAGCACCCTGCCTGGAGCCTTCCTCCTGTGCATCAGCTCCAGGGGAGGAGGAGGAGCAGTGCTAATGTATTTGGCAGGGCAGTGCTGTGGCCAGTTTTGAGTAGAGAGCTAATTATAGAATCCCAGACTGCTTTGGGCTGAAAGAGACCTCAAAGCTTAGCTGGTCCAGCCCTGCAGCTAGCAGGGAGAGCTGCAACCAGAGCAGGCTGCTCACAGCCCCACACAACCCAACCTGCAGTGGTGCCAGCCATGGGGCAGCTCCCACCTCTCTGGGCAGCCTGGGCCAGGCTCTCCCCACCCTCTCTGTGAAGAATTCCTTCTTAATATCTAATTTGAATCTCCCCTGTGCAATTCCTTCTTCCACTTCTTACACCCTGCTTGCTCCTGGGTTTGTCTAGGGTGAAGACCATGGCTCTGAAATGGACAAAGGTGCCTCAGTGGCTCGGCAGGAGAAAGACCTTTTGCAGTGTGAGGCTGCTAGAGCCCTGCAGCAGGCTGCCCACAGAGGCTGTGAAGTCTCCTCTGGAGATCTGCTTCCAACCCAAGTTGGATGTGTTCCTGTGTGCCCAGCCCTAGGTGATCCTGCTCTGCACTGGATGGTCTCTCGAGGTCCCTTCCAACTCCTAACACTCTGTAATTCTCCCATCTGATGCAAGCCATGGGGCTGGGTTTTCCCTACAGCAGAGGAATCATCTCAGCTCCAGAAGCATCCCTGGTATAAAAGGGTGTCTGAAGGGCAGGCTTCTGGCAGCCTGGAAGGAGCAAACCAAACACACCTCCTTGAAGGCTCTTTATGGCCCAAGACCATGAGTGGTTGGAGAATGGGTTGGGTTGGAAGGGATCTTCAAGATCATCCAGTGCCAACCCCCTGCCATGGGCAGGGACACCTCCCACCAGCACAGGTTGCTCAAGGCCTCATCCAGCCTGGCCTTCAACACCTCCAGCAAGGAGGTGGATCACAGAATCACAACCTCCCTAGGCAACCTGTGCCACTCTCTCCCCACCCCCACTCTCAAGAACTTCAGTTTCAGTTGTTTGGCCTCGGTGAGGTGCAGCAGTTCATTAGCACTGAACCTTCTTAATTGGGCCCTCCTACTGGGCAGCCTCCAACTGAGTTTTCCCAGTTAAGACAGGACCACAAAACCAAACAAATCCCTGCTAGAAAGGGCCAGGCTGCAGGAAGTGCTGCCCTGCCCTGGACTTCCAAAGAAAGGAATAGATTCAGCACCAGCCCAGTCCTCATTACCCCTCCAGACTGTTGCTTTTGTTCCCTCCAAAGAGAACAGCCACAGTTTGGTGTCAGCTTAAGAAATTCATAGAATGGTTTGGGTTGGAAAAGCTCTCCAAGAGCATCCAGTCCAACCAACAGCCCAATCCCACCATGGCCACCAAACCCTGTCCCCAGGTGCCATGGCCACACATTTCTGGAACACCTCCAGGCATGAGGACTCTATCACCTTCCTGGGCAGCCTGTGCCAGTCCCTGACCACTCTGGCAGCAAAGAAATTTTTCCTCCTCTCCAACCTAACCCTCCTCTGGCACAATTTCAGGCCAGTTCCTCTCCTATCCCCTGAGACTAGGGAGCAGAACCCAACCCCCACCTGGCTGCAGCCTCCTCTCAGGGAGCTGCAGAGAGCAATGAGCTCTGCCCTCAGCCTCCTCTTCTCCAGGCTCAACACCCCCAGCTCCCTCAGCTGCTCCTTCCCAGCCTTCTTCTCCAGACCCTTCCCCAGCTCTGTTGCCCCTCTCTGGGCCTGCTCCAGACCCTCAATGTCCTTCTGGGAGTGAGTGGCACAAAACTGACCCCAGGATTCAAGCTGTGGCCTCCCCAGTGCCCAGCAAAGGAGGACAATCCCTGCCCTGCTCCTGCTGTCCACACCACTGCTGATCCAAGCCAGGCTGCTGGTGCCCTTCTTGCCTACCTGGGCACGCCTTGGCTTATTTCCAGCTGCTCTCACCCAGCACCCCCAGGCCCTTTTCTGCTGGGAACTCTGCCCCAGCCTGGAGCCTTTCTGGGGTTGTGCCTCAAGGGCAGGACCCTGCCACTTGGCCATGTTGAACCTCATCCCAGTGGCCTCAGCCTGTGCCTGCAGCCTGAGCAGAGCCCTCTGCAGAGCCTTCCTGCCCTCCAGCAGATCAACACTGCCACCCAGTTTTGTGTCTGCAGGTTCACTGTCACAGCCCAGATGTCCTCAGCCTGCTCCCAAGGTGCTTTTCTGCTGTAGGGGCTGCAGGACTGATGTGGCTCTTTGGTGGTTGCAGGTGAAGGACCTAACAAAGTACCTGGATCCCAGCGGGCTTGGAGTCATCAGCTTCGAAGATTTCCATCGAGGGATCAGAGCTATCAGGAATGGAGGTGAGTTTGCTGCTGTGCTGCCAGGGAGGATGAGCAGGCACCAAATGTCACCAGTTTAAGCTGCCTGGTGAGACCAGGCTGGCGTTGGTGTGCTGGGGGGGC
Organism: Ramphastos sulfuratus; assembly: GCA_013399055.1. NCBI lineage: Eukaryota > Metazoa > Chordata > Aves > Piciformes > Ramphastidae > Ramphastos > Ramphastos sulfuratus. The sequence goes on along the minus strand of WBNM01013098.1, from coordinate 18,046 downwards.
ACTGCTCTGTTGGGCAGGGTAGTCAGATGGGTGGCATTATGGAGCTAATCAGGGTGGTACAGCAGCTGTGGGGGTGGTTGTTCTCCTTCCTGAATATATGCCAGAATGCCAGGTTGGATCCTTAGGGATCCTCTGCTCCAGGTAAGAGGTGACCCAGCACATGCACCATGGGGGCACAGCCCCTTCTGCTTTGCTGGCTGCTCTCAGCTCTCTTCTGTGGGGCTTTGCTGTGCTGGCAGAGCAGCAGCTCTTGACTGACACTCTGCTGGAGCTGTCTGTCTGCTGCACAGTGGAAATACCTTCTGAATGCTGGTGACCAATGCATTTCTCACAGTCATAGATTTGGGTTGGAAGGGACCTTCCAAGCTCATCCAGCCCAACCCCTGCACTCAGCAGGGACATCCCCACCCAGAGCAGGCTGCTCACAGCCCCACACAACCTGACCTGCAGTGGTGCCAGCCATGGAATCACCTCTCTGGGCAGCCTGGGCCAGGCTCTCCCCACCCTCACTGTCAGACTTTTCTCCCTTCTCTCCACTCTCAGTCTCCCTCTGTCAGTTCAACCCACCCCCCCTTGGCCTGCCACAACAGGCCCTGCTCCAAACTCTGTCCCCAGCTCTCTTCTGCCCCCTTGAAGAACTGCAAGGCCACCAGGAGGTCTCCCTGGAGACTTCTCTCCAACCCCCCCACCCTGGCCTCACAGCAGAGCTTCCACCCTCAGATCATTTCTGGGACACTCACTCCACTTTCTGTGCCTTCAGCCTTTGGAGGATAGCCTCATTCAAGTGATTTCTCTCCAGAAGCACATTCAGCAAGAGCCTGGAGCTGGCTGCTGACCTTTGAACAGCTCCGTGCCCATCCCCACCTCATGGATTCACAGAATGGCTTGGGTTGGAAGAGATCTGAAAGCTCATCCAGTGCCAACCCCCTGCCATGGGCAGGGACAACTCCCACCAGCCCAGGCTGCTCAAGGTCTCATCCAGCCTGGCCTCGAGCACCTCCAGGGAGGCTGTGGATCACAGAATCACAGAATTCCAGGGAGGTTGTGGATCACAGAATATGATCCATGATCCATGACCACATTCTGTGATTCTGTGATCCACAACCTCCCTGGGCAGTCTGAGCCAGTGCCTGCCCACCCTGCTGTGAAAGCCTTGGCAGGCTGCTGCTGGGCAGCTGCAGTGCTGAGTGTGCAGGCAGCAGTGCTCAGCCCCAGGCTAGGGAGCTGTGCTTGCCTGAGCCCATGCAGCAGTGATCAGGCAGCCCTCACCCTGAGCTGCTTCTGCAGTCAGGGAATTCTTCAGGCTTCAAGAGACCTCCAAGATCATCCAGTCCAAGCCTTACCCCTGCCAGGGCACCACTGAGCCATGGCCCTCAGCACCACAACTATACAGCTCTGAAACTCCTCCAGGCTTGGGGACTCCAACAATGCCCTGGGCAGCCTAAGTCAGGCCTGGACAACCCTCAAGGGGAAGAAATTGTTCCTCATGGCCAACCTGAGCCTGCCCTGAGGCAGCTTGAGGTCATCTCCTCTTGTCCTGTCACTTGTTCCTAGGGAGCAGAGCCCAACCCCCACCTGGCTGCAGCCTCCTCTCAGGGAGCTGCAGAGAGCAATGAGCTCTGCCCTCAGCCTCCTCTTCTCCAGGCTCAACACCCCCAGCTCCCTCAGCTGCTCCTCCCCAGCCCTCTGCTCCAGACCCTTCCCCAGCTCTGTTGCCCTTCTCTGGCCCTGCTCCAGCCCCTCAGTGTCCTTCTGGGAGTGAGGGGCACAAAACTGAACCCAGGACTCAAGCTGTGGCCTCCCCAGTGCCCAGTCCAGGGGCACAATCCCTACCATGCCCCTGCTGCCCTCACCATTGCTGCTCCAGGCCAGGCTGCTGGTGCCCTTCTTGCCCACCTGGGCACCCCCTGGTTTATTTCCAGCTCTCACCCAGCACCCCCAGGCCCTTTTCTGCTGGACAGTTGCCAGCTACTCTGCCCCCAGCCTGGACACTTCTGGGGTCAGTGTGACTCAAAGGCAGGAGCTGGTGACCTCTGCACAAACTCTCTTGGTTCATAAGTGGAAAAGCCTCAAAGTGACTCCTGTTTTCCTGCAAGTTCCCTCCTTTTGCTGCCCCCTTCAGAGCCCAGCTTCTCCCTGCTCAGCACGGGGGTGTTTTATGGCACTCCCAGGCTTTGGTGGCTGGGGCAGCTGATTCCCAGCCCTCCTGAAGCAGGAGGAGATGCAGCAGGCTATTAATTAGTAATAAATTGCTGCTGGAGAAGAGAGAGCTCTGGTTTGTGTTTCTCTTCAATAATTCAGGGTTGTGGTGTGGTGTTAATTGAATGGCAATAGCAGATCCAGCCAAGGCCTCATTTGTGAAGCTGGGAGGAGGTTGGTTTGTGTTTGTCAGGGTGGTCAGAGAGGCAGAGCTCTATGGTGCTGCACAGGACAGACCCAGGACAGGGCACAGGTGGAGCTTCTGGGAGCCTCAGAGCTGAGCAGTGCTTAGCTTGAAGAGATCCTGAGGATTTGCTGCTGCTGCTGTGCCAGGCAGCATGAATCAGCCCTATGTAAGGAAAGGAGAGGTTATGCTTGCTGCTGCCTAGCCCTCTTAATGAGGTTTGCTTAATTAGCTGGGCCTATATTTAGCCAGAAAGAGTTGTGCTGCATTCCCTGCTACTGTGCAGCAACCTGGTAAGTCACAGGGGTGAGACCTGATGGAAACTTGTACCTTGCAGTGTCTGACAATGCCAGAGTGCCAGCAGGGAGAGGCTGGAAAGGACCTCTGGAGTTCACCCAGCCCAACCCCCTGCTCAAGGCAGGGTACCCACAGCAGCTTGCCCAGGGGCCCAGCTGGGCTTGTACGCTCTCCACAGAAGGAGAGTCCACAGCCCTGGGGCTGGANTTCCCTGCTACTGTGCAGCAACCTGGTAAGTCACAGGGGTGAGACCTGATGGAAACTTGTACCTTGCAGTGTCTGACAATGCCAGAGTGCCAGCAGGGAGAGGCTGGAAAGGACCTCTGGAGTTCACCCAGCCCAACCCCCTGCTCAAGGCAGGGTACCCACAGCAGCTTGCCCAGGGGCCCAGCTGGGCTTGTACGCTCTCCACAGAAGGAGAGTCCACAGCCCTGGGGCTGGATAGACTGGAGAAGAGAAGCCTGAGAGGGGATCTAATCAATGTCTATAAATATCTGAAGGATGGAGGATAAGAGGAAGGTGCCAGGCTCATGTCAGTGGTGCCCAGTGATAGGACAAGGAAAAATGTGAGCACCCTACCCTGGAGCAACAGGGCTGAGGTGGGCTTTAGTTTTTTATGCCCCAGGGAGGCCACAGCTGGAGAGGGGGGAAGATGAAGCTACACTAAACAAATCTCTGTGCTGGGGCTTTCAACTCCTCCAGCTCTGGGCTGCCCAGTTCAGGAGAGACAGAGAACTGCTGGAGAGAGTCCAGGGGAGGCTGCAAAGCTGCTGAGGGGCCTGGAGCAGCTCTGGGAGGAGCAGAGGCTGAGAGCCCTGGGGCTGAGAGCCTGCAGAAGAGCAGCCCCAGAGGGCAGCTGAGCAATGCTCAGCAAGAGCTAAAGGAGCTGTGGGGGGCAAGAGGCTGGGGCCAGGCTCTTGTCAGTGGTGCTCAGGGACAGGCCAAGGGGCAATGGGCACAAAGTGACATCCAGGAGGTTCCATCTGAGCAGGAGGAGAAAGTTGTTTGTTGTGAGGGTGCTGGAGGCCTGGAGCAGGCTGCCCAGAGAGGCTGTGGAGTGTCCTTGTGTGGAGAGCTTCCAAGGCCAGCTGGGCACTGTGCTGCTGGGCAAGCTGCTGGGGGTGCCCTGCTTGAGCAGGAGGGGGTTGGGCTGGGTGATCTCCAGAGGTCCCTTCCCACCCCACCCTGCTGGCACTCTGGGACTTGCATGCTGCAGAAGCTGGATTTGAGCCCTTAGTGAGAGCCTTCAGCTGCTGGGGGCTGCTTTTCTCTTTAGCCTTCCCAAAGTGGAGGTGTGGTAGGACAGTGTGGTCCCCGTGTGGGTGTCTGTGCCTGCTGTAAGCACTGTGGTTGGCACTGCTTTGGGCTCTGGAGGGCCCACAGGGTCTCTCCTCTGCAGGAGGTGGTGAGCCCATGGCTCAGTCTTTGTGCCAGGCTCTGAGCTGTTCCTTAGGATGTGCCTGGCACAGGGACTGTGAGGCACTGCCTGCCTGTGGGGAGGCTGCTGAGGCAGGTTCAGCTTCCCCAGAGCTGCCATGTGCCAGCCCTTCCTGCTCAGGAGGGGGGTGGCTGCTGGGGCACCCTCGTCCTGCTGCTGCTTCCTGAGCTGTGTGCCTCACCTGCTCCTAAGGCTTGTGTCCAAGTGCCCGGGTGCCTGGCTGGTCCTGCAGGGTGGCAATAGCAGTACAGTAGGGAGGTAGTGGAACAAAGGGTCCTGGAGAGTTAGGGCAGAGACACAGCTCTGACATCGGAATCTTGTGCCCTTCTGCTGTGAAACCTGAGAAGCTGCTGAGGGAGTGGAGCGTGGAGGCTGGGGAGTGCGTTACAGAGTGCTAGGAGCAGGTAGGGAGCTTGTCTGGGTCAGCAGTCATCCAAGGCTGGAAGCCTTCTGCTATGGTGACAGGCTGAGAGGGTTTGGCTTGTTCTGTCTGGAGAAGAGAAGGCTCCAGGGAGACCTCAGAGCAGCCTTCCAGTAGCTGAAGGGGCTGCAGGAGAGCTGGGGAGGAACTTTAGACAAGGGCTGGGAGTGCCAGGATGAGGGACAATGGCTTTGAGGTGGGAGAGGGGAGATTTACATGAGATTTAGGGTTGCTCAGTCTGGAGAGGAGGAGGCTCCAGGGAGACCTCCTGGTGGCCTTGCCGTGCTTCGAGGGGACAGAAGAGAACTGGGGATAGAGTTTGGAGCAGGGCCTGTTGTGGCAGGCCAAGGGGGATGGTTTGAACTGCAAGAGACTGAGAGTGGAGAGCAGGGAGAAAGGTTTGGCACTGAGGGTGGGGAGAGCCTGGCCCAGGCTGCCCAGGGAGGTAGAAGCTGCCCCATGGCTGGCACCACTGCAGGTCAGGTTGTGTGGGCACCACTGCTGCCTGCTCTGGTTGGAGATGTCCCTGCAGGGGTTGGGCTAGAGAAGCTGTGAATGTTCCTTCCAGCCCAAAGCAGTCCATGATTCTATAGTGTAGGGTGCCTGGGGAATCCACATCCCGGTGCTCCTGGCTGGCACCGGTGAGATCCAGTGGTGGTAATGTGGCAGCAGTTAACCCCTTTGTTCCAGCTGGGGCTGGGTGTGGCCGAGCTGAACTCCAGACTGAGGCCCAACTGCACCTTTAACGCAACTAACTTCACGTCCTCGTGAGCGGAACTGAGACTCGAAACGGAGTCAGGTGCCTGAGAGGATTCGTCTGATACAGACTGCAAAGAATTGCTGCAGGAGTCGAGCAGGGAGGACACGAACAGGGGGTGGGAGCAGGGCCAGGCGGGACGGCAGCGACGGCCCCTCTGCGGGCAGCTTTGCTCTCTCCACCAGGTGCATACCAGGGCAGGCAGGCAGGCAGGCAGCGGCTCCTCACGGCAGGCAGGCAGGCAGGCAGGCAGCGGCTCCCCATGGCAGGCAGGCAGGCAGGCAGGCAGGCAGCGCCTCCTCACAGCAGGCAGGCAGGCAGCAGCTCCTCACAGCAGCTCCCCANACGGCTCCCCATGGCAGGCAGGCAGGCAACGGCTCCTCACAGCAGGCAGGCAGGCAGGCAGGCAGGCAGGCAGCAGCTCCTCACGGCAGGCAGGCAGGCAGGCAGCGACTCCTCACGGCAGGCAGGCAGGCAGGCAGCGCCTCCTCACGGCAGGCAGGCAGGCAGGCAGGCAGACACCGCCCCCTCTCCCGGCAGGCAACTCTCAAACAGGTCTCCAAGCAGGTCTCAAAGCGGTTCCCAGGCAGCCTCCCCAGCCGTTCCCAGGCAGTCTCCCCAGCCGTTCCCAGGCAGTCTCCCCAGCGGTTCCCAGACAGCCTCCCCAGCCGTTCCCAGGCAGTCTCCCCAGCCGTTCCCAGACAGCCTCCCCAGCGGTTCCCAGACAGCCTCCCCAGCCGTTCCCAGGCAGTCTCCCCAGCCGCTCCCAGGCCGGCCTCAGCGGTTCACGCAGTCTCTCGCCACCTCTTTCGGTCTTTCCTGGCCTTCCGCCTTGCCGCCAGGCAGTTCCCCTACCCTGATTGGCCAGCGGAGTGCGCGCCCAGAGCCCCCCGCAGCGCTCCCAACCTGCCTCTGTCTCCAGGGCTTTCTGCCTCTTTCCCCCCCAGGGCCTTAGTCCCACCAGAGGGTCTCCCGAGCTCAGAGTCCCCTACTCGACCTCAGGGGACCAAGTGCCAAACTCCCGCACACAAAACGATTATTCCTACGATTCTAAGATGCTGAGCTGCGTATTTGTTTGTGGTCCCTTACAGCTCCTCACTTGGGCAGGGTGCTTAAAGCCCTTTGAAGCCCCAGCCCCTTGTTGCCTCTCCAGCAGCCTCTCTGCATTCAGCAGGTCAGGTTTGCTGTCTCCCTCCCTTCCAGCCCCCTGCTTGCACTCAAGCTCACCCCAGTCGTGACTGAGTTGTGAAGTTCAGAGCCATGCTCTGAGCTGGAACATCTGTGACAGCTGGGGACGGCCCTATGCAGGCACCCCCTGCTCCCAGAGGGAGTGCTGCTGGCAAAGCAGGGCTGTGCCAGGCAGGGCAAGCTGCATTCCTGGAGCTCCTGGCCTGGGCCATCCCTTCTCCCTTAGCTTCTGATCTCTGAACAAAGAGGCCCCTGTGCGCTGTGAGCAGACAGTGCCTGCACTGAGGAAGAGATGTGGTCATGAGCTCAGCCGGGGCGGGAGGGAGGAGGGCAAGGGTGGAAATAGGCAGAGCTTTATTCAGATGCTTCAACTCGGAGTTCTTTGGATTTGGGAAGATGGAAAATCCAGCTGCAAAGCAAACACCCAAACCCGAAAGCTGTAACAGAGTTCCTGTTCGCAGGGACAGCAGCAGCTGGCAGCAGCGTGCAGGGGGCAAGGCTGGGGGAGCCCCTGGCAATGCCACTTTTGGAGGATGGGCAGTTCAGGAGCCTGCCACCATGCCCAAAGAGTGCAGCTGGGTGGAAATGGCCCTATGGGGCTGTGGAAAGGAACTGGAGCAGGAAGAGCTCATTCAGCCTGCCAAAGGTGTCTGTGGTGCTTCCAGAAGGAAGAAGCATGGAGCTGGGATGGGTACAGGGTGCAGAGCAGCAGAGCTGTTGGGCAGAGCTGGGCTGCCTTGGGCTGCAGGGGGACTACTGCTGCACAGAGCCTGTGTGACAGCACCAGGCTGCTGCTCATCGTGTCTGGCAGCGGCATCAGCCCGAGCCAGAGGCAGTCTCTGTGGGGCTGCAGCACTGCCCAGCAGCCATGGCAAAGTTTCAGTGGGGCTGTCATCAGAGCAGAGGCTGCAGTTTCTCTAGCTGGCATTTCAGATCCCCACATGGTTGGTGTGCTCCTGGTAGCTGAATGCCCATGTGCGAATGTCCTGAAAGAAGAGCAATGTGCAGCCCTCCCCTTGGATGGTGGCTGGGAGCAGTGCATCAAACAGCTTACAGCCACAGTGCCAGGGACCTCTGGAGATCATTCAGTCTACCTCCTGTTCAAGCAGGGCACCCACAGCAGCTTGCTCAGCAGCACAGTGCCCAGCTGGCCTTGGAAGCTCTCCACACAAGGACACCCTCTGGGCAGCCTGCTCCAGGCCTCCAGCACCCTCACAACAAACAACTTTCTCCTCTTGTTCAGATGGAACCTCCTGGGTGCCACTTTGTGCCCATTGCCCCTTGGCCTGTCCCTGGGCACCACTGACAAGAGTCTGGCCCCAGCCTCTTGCCCCCCACAGCTCCTTTAGCTCTTGCTGAGCATTGCTCAGCTGCCCTCTGGGGCTGCTCTTCTGCAGGCTCTCAGCCCCAGGGCTCTCAGCCTTTGCTCCTCCCAGAGCTGCTCCAGGCCCCTCAGCAGCTTTGCAGCCTCCTCTGGACTCTCTCCAGCAGTTCTCTGTCTCTCCTGACCTGGGGAGCCCAGGACTGGACCCAGGGCTCCAGCTGTGGCCTGCCTAGAGCAGAGTATATATGGAGGAGAATCATTCTTGCCCTGCTGGCTCCCTTGGCCTCTTCTTGCTGCAGCCCAGGAGAGGGAACTGCAGCTCAGGTCCCCCTTGCCCCTGCGTGGTTCACCCCACATGAAGGTTGTGCTTGCAGCCTGGCTGAGCCATTCCCTGCCCCCGCGGCTGTGTTGCTTGCTCGTGGAGCTGGACACAGCTCTGTATCTGGTGGTGCTGAGGTGGCACCTCTGAGGTCACAGCTCAGGTACCATCAGCCACTCTGGACCTGTCTGAGCCTGCTGGGTAGCAGCTGGTGGCTCCCAGCTGATATCTGGAGGGCCAGGCTGGCTGTGCCCTGGTGGCACGGATGGGTGCTGGTTCTGTGCTGGGGGCCTGGCACTGCCTGGTGACAGAAACCAGGGGTTTGCCTTGCAGATGGTTTTTGCTGTGCTGAGTGAAAGCTTCCCTTGCACGAGGATGATTCCAGAAGCCGGAGCTTGGTTGCTGGCTGGGGAGTGTGGGAGGGGATCCGTTTGGGAGGCTGTTTGTGTGCACCTGCAATGGCCTCTCTCCCAGACTGCTGCTGGGACACTGGGGCTGTTTGCAACAGGCTGCTGGTGATGCCTGAGCACACTTTGCCAGGGGGATGAGCCAGAGCCAGACTCAGGGCATTTGCTTTTTAAAAGGCAGGTCTCTGCTGAAGCTGAGCAGATGGAGGCAGAAGCTCTGTGTGCATGTTTGCCTAAACTCAGGGAGTATCTGGCACTGGTAGGAGCACTTCCTACGTTCTCACCAGCTCTGCTGATCTCTTTCTCCATGCAGCATTGCTGCAGTGAAGACTTCCCTGCTGCTGCTGCCTCTTCCTAACCCTGGCTTAAGCCCCTCAGCGCTCAGGGAGCCAGCTCCTTGGATGGCTGAAGGTAGGACAGATGCCTCCTTGTGTACAGCTGTCAGCAAGGGAACGGGGGCTGCCCTGAATGGGGAATCAACACTGATTCATGGGCAAGAATAGCAGCAAAATTGCTCTGATTATGTCTTCTGCATTGCATCTTGGCTCAGCTCTGGCAGGGATCTGTGCATGTGCTGCTGGTGGGGATAAGAGGCTTATGAAGATGTATTCATTCAGCCCCTGAAAGCAGGGAGGACTTCAGACTCAATTTAAAATTTAGATAGGCTTGAAAAGGAGAATAAAAAAAAACCACCATCCCCCACTTGTGCTTGGTAGTGCTGCTCTTTGCAGCTTGTCCCTGGAGGTGCAGAGGGGTGCTGGCAGCACCCTGACTGCTGCTTCAGTGCAGAGCCCACCTCTGCTTGTCTCTGACCCCTTCTACTGGGCACAGAAGCAGCCAAGCCTTGTGTGGAGGTCCTGAGCTTGGTTTGTCTCTTGCCTGAGTGGTGCTGAAACGCTTGGAAAGCACTGGGCCTGCCCATGGAGATACCTTTCAGAGTCCATGTGGCTCTGAGCAGCCTGCTCTGGTTGGAGGTGTCCCTGCTGACTGCAGGGGGTTTGGACAAGATGACCTCTGAGGTCCCTTCCAGCCCCATGCAATCTGGCTGCGTGAGGGTTGTCTGCTGAGCCTGTGCGACTGCCCGCTCACAGGGCAGGGGGAATAAGGGCTGGATGCACTGGGCTGTGACAGGGAAGAGCTGCTTTGGTGGGACTCGTGGTCATGATGGCACGAGGTCCCTCTCCAGCCCTCTACTGTAAGATGAGAGGGCTCAGAGACACTCTTCTGTGCAAGGCTGGTGCTCAGGGCATCAGGGGAACGTGGGTGGGGCGGGGGTCCTCGACAGGATGGCACAAAGGGGTGAAGATCTGAGCTGCTGTGAGTCCAGCTACCTCCCATCCCAGAGGCTGATCCTCCCTGAGGGGAGGGCAGAGGAGAAGGCCTCAGCACAGATGGCAGTGGGGTGCTTGCTCTCACCCCCCAGCCCATATCCTGCTCCCCAGAGCCCAGAGTGCTGCACGGCTGCGAGCCCTGCCCCAAAGGGGTTGCCTCAAAAGGGCTACCTCAGAGGGGCTGTATCCAAGGGGTTGCCTCAGAGGGGTTGCCTCAGAGGGGCTGCCTCAGAGGGGCTACCTCCCTTGCTGCCCATTGCCACAGCCTGTGTTGCCCCCCAGCTGCTGAGCCCAGGGGACAGCCAGAGGACCTTTCCAAATGTCACCCTGTACTCTGTGCTTGTTTGTTACACCCAGCTGTGTCCCCAGCATGGCTGCTGCTCTGCTGCTGGGCACACTACAGGCTGGGGGCTGCAGGCTCAGGGTGCCCCTTGGCCTGGGGCAGGGAGCAGCTTCGCTGCCTCCAGGAGCAGTGGAGGGATGGAAGGTTGGAGTACCACATTTATCCACTGCTTTGGAATGTTCCCATTCTGGAAAGGATAACTGCAGGCTGGGCAAGAGAATGTTTGCTTCTTACAAGCAAAACCAGCACACACCAAACTGGTTTCTGCAGCCCTGCAGCTGCCCAGGGCTCAGAAAGGTGAGCTCTGGCCACAGACTGTCCCCATGGACTTAGGGTAAGTAGGGAAATTGGGGTGGCTGGGGAGAGTGGGAGTGGTGACTGGGGAGTGAGGAGATGCTGCTCCGCTCTGCAACTTGTCCTGCTGTCAGCTCTGAAGAGAATGAGGGGAGCACACAGCCCTTGAGCTCTGCAGTCAGTGTTTGTTCCTGCTGTGATGTGCTGGGGAAGGGACTTGGATGGTGTTGGAACTCACAAACACACTTGCAGCTCTCTGTGGTCACTCGGGGTTGTGGTTCTCTTGTAATTTCCATCAGCAGTTGGGGTTACTCATTTCTGTAAGCTGGCATCTGCAGGGAGGAGGAAGCTGCTGGGCTCCCTGTGGGGCTGCAGAACAAGTCCTGTGAGGGGTGGCTGAGGGAGCTGGGCTTGTTCAGCCTGCAGAAAAGAATGCTCCTCTGGAGAACAAGGTGTTGCTCAGGGCACAGAGGTGCTCCTCTGGAGGACAGAGGTGCTCTCAGCAGCAGAGTCTGCTTCCTATCACAGCATCACTCCAGCTCATATCCAGGTTTTCCTTCAGGTTGTATTAAAGAGCTGGGGGAGCTCTGCCTGCTCCTGAGGGGTTAGGGCAGCTCTGCAGAGTCTGGGGTGGGGCCTCAGGTCTCCAGAGTCTGCTTGGTGCAGACAGCTCCATCCTGGGGAGTTTGTGTCCAGCAGCAGCAGGGCAGGGATTGTGCCCCTGGACTGGGCACTGAGGAGGCCACAGCTGGAATCCTGGGGTGAGTTCTGTGTCCTCCACTGCCAGAAGGACAGTGAGGGGCTGGAGCAGGGCCAGAGAAGGGCAACAGAGCTGGGGAAGGGTCTGCAGAACAGGGCTGGGGAGGAGCAGCTGAGGGAGCTGGGGGTGTTGAGCCTGGAGAAGAGGAGGCTGAGGGCAGAGCTCATTGCTCTCTGCAGCTCCCTGAGAGGAGGCTGCAGCCAGCTGGGGGTTGGGCTCTGCTCCCAAGGATCAAGGAATAGAGGGGTTTAAGTTGTCCATGAGGAACAATTCCTTCTCTTTGAGGGTTGTCCAGGCCTGGCCCAGGCTGCCCAGGGCAGTGGTGGAGTTCCCATGTCTGGAGGTGTTTTGGAGCTGTGTAGCTGTGGTGGGCCATGGCTCAGTGGTGCCCTGGCACTGCTGGGGCAAGGGCTGGAGTTGGTGAGCTGAAAGGTCTCTTGCAGCCTGAAGGATTCAGTGGTTCCGTGGCTCTGTGCAGGCATGAGCAGTCAGGGAGCCCTCCCAGAAGCAGCCTGGCAGATGCCAGCCTGCATTGACCTACTTAGGGCAGAGGCACACAAGTACTGGAGAAGTGGTGTCCAGGTGCCCCCCAGCTCTGCACTGGGAGGCACTCAGAGCTGCTGCCTTACAAATGCCACTGCAGTCTGTGGCCCTGGGGGGAGAGGGGAGCAGGAGGCTGGCACAGGCATCACCCCCACGCTGAGAATTGTTTCCTTATGGAAGAAATTGTTTGCAGTGAGGGAGGGCAGGGGCTGACACAGTTTGCCCGGGGGGGTTGTGGATCACAGAATCACAGAATCTGATCTATGATCAGATTCTGTGATTCTGTGATCCACAACCTCCCTGGAGGTGTTCCAGGCCAGGCTAGATGAGGCCTTGAGCAACCTGGGCTGGTGGGAGGTGCCCAGGGCACCATTGACCCATGACTCTCAGCACTACAGCTCCAAGGCTTTGAAGCCCCTCCAGGGATGGAGACTTCACCACTGCCCTGGGCAGCCTGGGTCAGGCCTTGAGAGCCCTTTGGGGGATGAAATTGATTGGAAATGGCACAGGCTGTCCAGGGAGATGGTGGACTGACCATGCCTGAAGGTCTTCAGAGCTGTTTGGGTGGGGAGTTGAGGTCCCGAGAGTTGTGTGCGGGGAGATGTTTGCTTATGCTTGGGCTCAGTAACCTTGAGGTCTTTTCCCAGCCAGGTGATTGTGTGATTCTGTGACATGAGAGGCCTCAGTTTTACAGCTAGCTGAAAATGTGATTTCTCTAGCAGAGGAGAAGCTGAAGCCCTGCAGGGAGCCCTGCCTTGGGGCAGCAGCAGAGCAGTGTTCACTAGAGCCTTGGGGCAGCTGGTGGCATCACTCTGCTCTGGAGGAGATGCCTGAGAAGAAAACCAAGGGAGCTTCTGTTAGCACAGAGATGTTCCTCACCACCCATCTGCTGTCTCAGTCCTTCTTCACCCCATGTTCTCTGCCCAGTGCTGCTTGGTTCCACACCTGCAGCTGGGAATGCTGCCAGGAGCCTGCGCTCACCTGGGCCTGGGCAGCGGGCGGGTGCTGGGTCTGGTTCAGTCCTGCCTGCTTCTCTCTCTCCAGCTTTGCATGTTAGCTCTGCACTGAGGGATTGATAATGCTCACCTCAGCTCAGCTAGGAAATGTCCTCTCCATCCTCAGCACAGATCAGGCAGGGTTGCATTCCCAAGCTGAGGAAGAGGAAAGTAGGTAGCACATCATCCTCTGCTGTGCTGAGACCTGAGCCGCAGCACTGTGCCCAGGGCTGGTGCCCCCAGCACAAGGGAGACACCAGAATGGTGGAGAGGGGCCAGAGGAGGCCACCAAGATGATAAGAAGGTTGGAGAACCTCTGCTAGAGGCCAGGCTGAGGAAGCTGGGGGTGGTCAGCCTGGAGAAGAGAAGGCTCCAGAGAGACATCAGAGCAGCCTTCCAGTGCCTGAAGGGGCTGTAAGCAGGCTGCAGAGGGACTGTGCCCAAGGGCCTGCAGGGCCAGGGCCAGGGCAATGGTTTGAAATGAGAGCAGAGCAGATTGAGATTGGATGTGAGGAACAAGTTCTGCAGCAGGAGGCTGCTGGAACACTGCAACAGGTTGCCCAGGGAGGTGTTTGAGGCCTCATGCCTGGAGATACTCAAGGGTGAGGCTGGACAGGGCTGTGGGCAGCCTGATCTGGTGGAGATGTCCCTGCTGAGTGCAGGGGGTTGGGCTGGATGAGCTCTGGAGGTCCCTTCCAAGCCAGACCATTCTGTGGTCATTCTGCCTGTGCAGCAGCCACTGAGCCAGAGCTGCTGGTGAGGAGCAGGCACTGGGGCTGTTAATGAAGGGCTGTTAATGATTCACCCTCCACTTCACTGCTGCCACAGTCCTGCTCCTGGCTGTGTGCCAAGGGTACCCTTGTGGCACCTCCACAAACTGCTGTGACAAAAGCTGGTTTCTGCTGACACTTTCCTGCTTGCCCTCCTGGGTGGGGAGAGGCTGCCTGTGAGGTGGCTTTGCTGGGAAATTGGTCCTGCCTGGGGGGCTGCTGTGCTGGGCTGTGTGAGCAGCAGCAGGGTGGCTCTGCTGAGCATCTCCTGCATCCAAAGAAACCTTTCCTGGCGTGGTGACTCACCAAGGCTCACATCATCTCCTCCCTCTCTGCTCTGTCAGGCTGTATCAGCTCCTGCTGAGGTGGTGCTTCATGTCCCTTGGACAAAGGGAGTGCAGGATCCAGAGCTGGGCTGAGTGGGTGAAGAACTAACTGATGGCCAGGCACAGGTGGTGAGGAAAGGAGTTAGCTTCACCTGGGGGCTGGGCACCATTTCCCCAGGGCCCAGTTCTGGGCCAGTTCTCTTTGGTGTCTGTGGCAAGGGGGTTGAGGCACCCTTGAGCAGTTTGCAGATGGCACCAAGTTAGGTGGCAGGAGGCTTGGAGGCTCTGCAGAAGGACCTGGCCAGGCTGGAGCCATGGGCTGAAGCCACTGGGATGAGGTTCAACAAGGCCAAGTGCTGAGTCCTGCCCTGGGGTCACGAGAACCCCAGGAGGGCTCCAGGCCTGGGGCAGAGTGGCTGGAAAGTGCCCATCAGAGAAAGACCTGGAGGTGATGGTGAGCAGATGACTGCAGGTGAGCCAGGGTGTGCCCAGGTGGGCAAGAAGGGCACCAGCATCCTGACCTGGATCAGCAGTGGTGTGGGCAACAGGGCAGGGATTGTGCCCTGTGCTCAGCAATGCTGAGGCCACAGCTGGAATTCTGGGGTGAGTTCTGAGCCTCTCACTGCAAGCAGGACACTGAGGGGCTGGAGCAGGGATGGAGAAGGGCAACAGAGCTGGGGAAGGGTCTGGAGAACAGGGCTGGGGAGGAGCAGCTGAGGGAGCTGGGGGTGTGCAGCCTGGAGAAGAGGAGGCTGAGGGCAGAGCTCATTGCTCTCTGCAGCTCCCTGAGAGGAGGCTGCAGCCAGGTGGGGATTGGGCTCTGCTCCCTAGGAACAAGTGACAGAGGAGAGGAAATAGCCTGAAGCTGCACCAGGGGAGGTTTAAGTTGGACATTAGAAGAAACTCCTTCACTGGAAGGGTTCTGAAGGCCTGGGCCAGGCTGCCCAGGGAGGTGGCTGAATGCCCATCCCTGGAGGAGTTTCCCAGAGGCAGAGCTGTGGTGCTGAGGGCCATGGCTGAGCCCCAGCCTGGACACAGAGAATGGTTGGGCTGGAGGAACTGAAAGGGCTTTGCCAGCCAAAATGATTCTGTGACCATGATTCTATCTTCCTAAACTCCTGTCACTCTTTAACCCCTGCCTGTCTCCTGCCACCTTGTTTGCCAGCAGCCTGCCCAGTAAGGGAGTTTGGTTTCTCCCACTTGGCATCTCCTAAGCCAACCACAGCTTCCTCCAGCCCCTTCTGGGGCTGCTTTGTGTTGTTCACACAGCTTCCCAGCTTATCCCTGCACTGCTGCAGCCTGCTCTGCTGGGCTGGTCATGGCTGGGTGGCTGGCAGCAGGCTGCAAGGGGTGCTGGCAGGTGTCTGAAGTCCCTGTGAGGGACTCTGGTTTTCCAAGTCACTGCTTTAGGAAGGTGATGGAAGTGGCTCTGTGTGACCTGAGTGTCACTGCTGTGCCCACAGCTCTCTCCCCAAGCTGCCTTTTCACTGAAATCCTCTCTCCTGAAGGAAACTTCTGGAGTCTAGGTTGGGTGCTTCCTGCACTCCAGGACTTCTGCTGCTGTAGCTCTGGGTCCTGCTGTGCTGCTGCTACCCCTCCAAGCCCAGCTGCAGTACCAGCACAGGACACCCCAGGGTGCCTCTGTGGCACTACAAGTGCTCAGCAGACTTCCAGCCCCGGGTAGGGCCTGGGCTGCTTGTCCTTGAGCTGTGTGCATGCCTTAGGGCCAGCAGAAATCTCCAGCAGCTGTTGGAAGTGAGCTGCCAGGAGCTGGTCAGTGGGTCCATGGGCACTGCAGAGAGGCTGCTCTTGGCTTGCAGCTGGTGTCAGAGAGGAGAGTGGTCCCTGAGCCAGCTGTGTGCCCTTGTGGCTGAGAACCCCAGGGGGCTCCTGGAGTGCATCAAGAGGACTGTGACCAACAACTCAAGAAAGGTTCTCCTTCCCCTCCAGATATGGGCACATCTGGAGCCCTGGCTCCAGTCCTGAGCTCCCCAGTTCAGGAGAGAAAGAGAACTGCTGGAGAGAGTCCAGGGGAGGCTGCAAAGCTGCTGAGGGGCCTGGAGCAGCTCTGGGAGGAGCAAAGGCTGAGAGCCCTGGGGCTGAGAGCCTGCAGAAGAGCAGCCCCAGAGGGCATCTGAGCAGTGCCCAGCAAGAGCTGAAGGAGCTGTGGGGGGCAAGAGGCTGGGGTCAGGCTCTTGTCAGTGATGCCCAGGAACAGGCCAAGGGACAATGGGCACAAAGTGGCAGCCAGGAGGTTGCAGCTGAGCAGGAGGAGAAAGTTGTGAGGGTGCTGGAGGCCTGGAGCAGGCTGCCCAGAGAGGCTGTGGAGTGTCCTTGTGTGGAGAGCTTCCAAGGCCAGCTGGGCACTGTGCTGCTGGGCAAGCTGCTGTGGGTGCCCTGCTTTGGCAGGGGGCTGGGCTGGGTGACCTCCAGAGGTCCCTTCCCACCCCACCCTGCTGGGATTTGGTGCCTGTGATGTTCCAGCAGTGTTAGAACGTGCAGATCTGTGTGGACAGAGGTGACTCTTCTAGAAGCTTTACACAGCAGCGTTTGGTCAATGATTTTTCAAAGCCCTGAGAGGAATGAGGACATCTTAAGACTAGAAAGAGCTGCAGGATTTAGTGCAGAGGAATAAGCCAGCAGGGAACAAGACAGGACTGGGAAGAAGAGAGAGAAGTAAAGGGCTGTGGCTGAATGCTCAAGGCCTCATCCAGCTTGGACTTCAAAACTTCCAGGGAGGTTGTGGAGCACAGAATTACAGAATGTCATCTGCAACCACATTCTGTGACTCTGTGATCCACAGCCACCCTGGGCAACCTGTGCCAGTCTCTCCCCACCATCACTGCAAACAATTTCTTCATCATCTCCACTCTCTGCCCACTCTCCCAGCTCAAAGCCACTGTCCCTCAGCCTGGCACTCCCAGCCCTTGTCTGAAGTCTCTTCCCAGCTCTCCTGGAACCCCTTCAGATACTGGAAGGCTGCTCTGAGGTCTCCCTGGAGCATTCTCTTCTCCAGACTGAACAGCCCCAACTCTCCCACCTTGTCCCCATAGCAGAGGTTCTCCAGCCCTCTTGGTGGCCTCATGGCCCTGCTCCAGCAGCTCCACGTCCTTGTGCTGGGGTCCCCAGGGTGTCCAAGGGCAGAGTGGAGGGAATTTGGGCATTTGTGCTCTCCATGGAGGGTGGAGCAGCTCTGTGTGGCCCACAGCCATCACAGGGTGGTGGGGAAGGAGCCAGCAGAGCTCTGCATCTCCCACCATGGAGCCTGCAGCTTGATGCTGCTCACATGGGGACTTCCAGCTGGTCTGGAAACATCTTGTGGGGCTTTTTTGGACAGCAGTTTGGATGCTTGCTGTCCATGGTGCAGGCAAAGCTCTCCATGGCAACTCTGCCTATGCAAGGAGTGTCACATGGCTGCTGCAGGGGGGAGCAGGCAGCCTGTGCCTGTGCTGCTGCTTTCCTTTTCTCCTGGCCTGGGGTGTGAGGAGGTGGAAGTATGGAGAGCTGTCTCCTGCCCATGCAGAGCTGTCTCCTGGCTGTGCCTTCTGCTGCCCACTCCACCAGCAAAGGTGCAGCTGACCTCTGAAATGGGCTTCTCCCTGCTTCCTACGGTGGCTCCCTAAGCAAAGGCACTGGGAGATCTCCCTGTGAGACCAGGCTGAGGCACCTGGGGCTGCTTGGGGCAGAGGAGCCTGAGGGTTGCCCTCAGTGCTGGTGATAAAGATGTGCAGGGCTGGAGCAGGCTCTGCTCAGGGATGTCTACGGACAGGACAAGGGGCACTAGGTGCCAGCTGGAGCAGAGGAGGTACCATGGGAACAGTAGGTGAAACATTTTCACTGTGAGGGTGCTGGAGCCCTGGAGTAGGCTGCCCAGAGAGGCTGTGGAGTCTCCTGTTCAGAGCTTCCAACCCCACCTGGATGTGTTCCTGGGTGCCCTGCCCTGGGTGCCCCTGCTCTGTCAGGGGCTTTGCACTGGGTGACCTCTGGAGGTCCTGTCCAGCCCCTGCCTTCCATGTGTGAAACCCTGGCTGTACAGGGACCCCTCTGCAGACAGGTGGAGCAAACACTCATGGTCATCCTACAGTAAGAAACACCCCAAGGCTGGGAAGGCTGCAGGAGCACTGGGTGTGGGCAGGAGAGCTCTGGGATT
>WBNM01013097.1:0-23372 GCA_013399055.1 Ramphastos sulfuratus | reverse complement strand
CACACAGGACAGATACACAAAACTGGTCTTTCTGCCAAGGCCCTGCATATAGCTTTCCTCTATCTGCAACCAGAGAAAGGAGGGGGGAGAAGAGAAAGCCTCCTGTTTCCTTTTCTTCTTATCCAATATAAAACCTTTCCAACCTTGACTGTAGATCGAATTACTCTTGGGTGCTAAATAGCACCTAGCAACCACTGCCATGCATATGACCAAATACAAATTAAGATTTCTATAGTCCTTCACTGCATTAAAACCAACAGGAAATTGTGTTATAAATGGTCTTTTCCACTCCAGGATATTTTATAGGCTTACATAAGTAGAAAAGATGCAGATGGATTTCCACTAGCGGACTGCATAAGTGAGAGCTGTGTGAGATCTAAATTAATTTGAACTCATGTTCATCTCACCCACTATTACCTACCAAAGGTATTAAATCAGGACTGTAGTCTTCCTCAATTTTCCCTTTATTCAGTCTAGAAAAATAGACAACCCCAGGGGTTGATTCAGCTCCAGTAACTGCCTGTAACTGATCACTCTGGGGATCACCTGCCTGAATTCAGAAGCTGCCTGCAAGGAACGTGGCCCACACAGCAGCATGGATGTCTGCAGGTGGTTGCTGCAACTTAAATGTGTTTCCATTTGCTCTTTCTCCAAGGAGCAAGATCGAGGACACAAATGGGTGATGCTCACTCACACTCCATTTGACCAGATGCCCTCACCCAGGTCTAGCTGTGCTGCAAGCCATTGCTGCTCCCCACTGCTCATCAGTGGCTCCCACAAACGCACATCTCACTAAGACTTGTGCAGATCCACACCACAGGCAGGTTAAAAAAAGCCATGTTCCTTGAGTATCACTTCTAATTAATACTCCACATGGTCTCTCAAGGAGAGAGCAAGAAACCACAGCAGAGACACACTTTTATAAAACTTCATGGAACTTGAGGAATTTCCCCATCTTTAATGAAATTCCTTCTTATCTGTATACATCTAGAGAGGTATAACCACACACACACCGATGTGTTTCAGCAGCCACACCTTGGAAATGAAGGCACACAAACGTTCCCAAGCAATTAGAGGGCCATCTGGTCTCTGTGGGTTGTTAGCAGGGTAGTTAGCTTTATAGTTGCAAACTCCGGAGCTCAAATTCAAATCCAGCTTGGAAGCTGCACTCGGGTCTGCAGTCATTAGCTGCTCCCAGCCTGAGGGCCATGCTCTACCTCCAGGGCTATTTTGGAAGCAAAACTTTCCAGTCTTGAGGTGCAATTTTCCTACATTTTCTTTTCCAGCCATGTGCACAGGGTTTATGATGCTGTCAGAGCTGTTTAACACAAACCTTGTACACAACACATAAGGACATGCAGATTCTGTATTGCCATGTTTTATGACAGAATTTGCATTTGGTCAGCTGAAGGGAGGAGTAAGAAAAAGCTTCTTCTGAAGTACTGAGTATCTCTGTGATCTGAGCTGCGCTTCCCCTGTTGATGCTGAGGAACTCTTGCTCACTGACATGATTCACCAACCAGGGCTCTGCAGTTTTCCAGCTCCTGTCAACCACCCTTGTGGTCTTAACTGAGAGCAGCTCCAGATGTCTTCATGCCTCAGGTATCCAGCCTTGTAGCGTTTCAGATCTTCCATCACCTCTAACATGTTCAAGCACTTACCACAGCTCAGGTGCTTCAGCAGACAATTTCTCTGGCCTGGAAAAAATTAATTTGTCAGTGCTGAGTTCTGAATCTTTTAGTAGCCTCTCTTGGAGTGCATTGCCTTAGACAATCTCATAATTCAGCCAGATTTTAGGCATCCGGTTAACTCCAAAACTGAAAAATAGCTTTGTGCAACCTAAAGTTGTACAAACTCTTCCTCAAAATCTTGCAAAGCTTTTTCCCAAGTCTGCCTAAAAATTGTGCTTCACATGCTTCATTTTTATGTGAAGTGTGAAGTACTCCTTGAATGTTGTACTGCACTGTCAGAGTTAGTCTCTCTGCTTGAGCTACTGAAAACCATTAAAACATCAAGCAGTTCAACACCACCCACTGTCAGAAACAAGGCTGCCTTCTGTCTTCCTTTCTGCTGCTGCCCATTGCTTTCAGTTCCTTTTAAACTTCCTCCAGTTGTCTTCCACATTTCCCAAGGGGTTTAGCTCTGCTGGGGTCTGAACAACTCCTTTCTTCTATTCAGGGTGTAACTCAGTTGATGCCATTCCTGTTCTGCTGATTGGCTCAGCAGCTGCAGAGAACAGAGAGATGGCAGAGGCTGGCTCCACTTCACCAAGGCATTCTCAAAGCACAGAAGAAGATTCTTCCAATTGTCACAGACAAAAACATCCTAAAGAGAGAGTTTTCCACAAAGTAAGGGACAGCAAAAGACTGAACATAGGCAAGACTGGACGAGAATGTCTATGGAGAACCCAAAACTGGACTGCCAAGAAGTATCAGACTTGTTGGAAAGAGGATCAAACATGGCAGTGTAAATGACAAGCAGTGTCTTGTCCCTTTCTGCTTGCACAGCTCCTGGGCAATAAACACCCTTTGGGGCAGAGAAAGCATCTCACAGGAAACAGCCACCTGAGTGCTAGCTGCTACTCTGCTGAGGTTTGTTCTGCCATCCTCTAAGACCAGCAGCAGAGGCAATGGGCACATCTCATGAGAAAGAAGTGGTATCACTTTTAACAAAGCAATACAAAAAGGCTGTGATGCTGTTCTCAGCTTCACCTTCCCATTCTCCTGGGAGTTCAGAAATAGCTTCATTAGCTGTAGAAAAGCAGCTCCACTCGACTGAAAAGTTTTCTGTTGTTGCCATTTGGTTTTGTGCAATGTCAGTGCAGCACTGAAATATGTGGAAGCTTTACAGTGAGAAAAGGAGGGGGGGGACACACAAGGATGGATGAGGCAAGTAGGATGGAAATGCAGCAACAGCCTGGATAACTTGGTCACATGTAGGGACAGTACCTCTTCTTGCATCTGTTTCTCTTTGTATAAATAATTAAGCATTCACTGCATTAGAAAGGTGGAGATTAGCTATCTATGGGCTGATGATAAAGGGCCTTGGCTAGACTGCAAGATGCTAACAGAAAATCCCCTTTTCTTAATTATGTCAATCAAAAACTTGATCTACAAGTAAGACTCAACTGAATCTTGTGGCAGCAGCAGCTGGTTGCCCTGTGATGAAGGTCTGCACAAAACCCCTCCCCTGATGCCCCCATCAAAGCACACACATCCCCCAGAAGGTGCTACAGTTTGCAAACACTCTGTTTGTTCTGGAAGCCCTAATGACAAGGTTCTGCACTGAAAAATTTCTAACTCTAATTGTGTGGGAGAAGCTGGATTTTATGTAAAATTAATGGATGAAAGTGGAGGAGGCAGACAACCTCCCCAGGCAACCTATTCTAGACTCTCACCACCGTTCTGCTGAAGAATTTCTTCCTCAGCTCCAGTCCAACCCTGCTCTGCCTCAACTCCAAACCATTCCCCCTTGGCCTGTCTCTAGACACCCTCAGCACAAGTCCCTCTGCAGCCTTCCTGCAGGATCCCTTCAGGCACTGGCACAGCTCTAAGGTCCCGCTGGAGCCTTCTCCTCTGCAGGCTGCACACCCCCAGCTCCCTCCGCCTGTCCTTATAGCAGAGCTGCTCCAGCCCTTGGATCATCTTTGTAGCTTCCTCTGGACTCACTCCAATGGCTCTGCTCTCTGCCCTTCTGCTGGGGACACCAGATCTGGAAGCAGTACTGGAGATGAGGTCTTCTTTGCAACACATCTACTTCAAATATTCACTTACAACAAGCAGTAGAAAGCTAAACTACATTTTAATACTATGGTTGTGC
This sequence comes from Ramphastos sulfuratus, assembly GCA_013399055.1. NCBI lineage: Eukaryota > Metazoa > Chordata > Aves > Piciformes > Ramphastidae > Ramphastos > Ramphastos sulfuratus. The sequence continues at coordinate 19,553 of WBNM01013097.1, read as the reverse complement.
TTGGTTTTCTTAACATGAGGTTTATGAAAGAACATGCATTTGTACTGTTTCACTCAGAAATAATTCTTCCATTATATTGATGAACTTCACAGATACTCCACTCCCAAAACATCCAGGGTGATTCTGCATTCAGCACCTGTATCTGAAAGGTTATTCCTTTTTTCCTCACTGGTGGCAATAAAGTTCCACCGCAGCACTTCAGTCGTCATGACGGGACAGAAGGAACACTCCTTGTGCAGTGTGAACATGGAACTGAGCAGGAATAATTATCCTCCCAGAAACAGAGGAAAGTCACTTGCATACAGGACAGTTCTCTAAAGGCCCTGTGAAAGCAGGTTAGATTTGCTTGCAAGGAACCAGTGTACAAAATCCCCACAGAAGACCCAGTGCCCATTCTCTGTTCCAATGCAGGGCTGAGTTCCTGTGCAAACACCTGATCAGTGCACGTTAGATTCCAGGACATCTCAGTTCCCTGCTGTTGTTTTGATGGGAAAGAAGGGATGATGAAACAAACTGGGCTTTTCAGTCTCTGCTCCACCTCAACTTAAAACATAAGATGCTGTGAGTGTTGTTCTGCTGTACACTGATCAATGTGATTGTAGCTTTGAAGCTGGCAGAACATCATGTTGCAAAGACATCTTTGATTAATCCCCTCCTGGTTAGTTTAAGTGATAGAAAGCCCCCTGAGGACTTGGACTTGCTCTCCTTCTTTGCAGAGATCAGAGACAAATAGTTTCTTCCTGTGTTATTCTTGTCTTGTGTAAAGAGGATTTGTACAAGGAAGTCCCTGGTGTAAACAGTATTGAAAACTTGTTGTAAAGGATTAAAGCTTCTGTAACGATCTGACCCAGGCAGTTTGTCTTCTAGCAGCCTGCACTGCTGTGCCGGTGCCTGGGCTCCGCTATTGAGCTGATGTGCTAGAGAGAACGTTTGAAGAAGGTGTGGAAGAGGAAGCCTCACCCTTCAGCACATTCGTTAGAGTGACTACAAGTGGCAGTCCTCCCTGCTTAAAGGGAACTCCCTTTGCTCAGTGAGTGATGCCCACAAGAGCACACTTGCCTAGCATCCGCTGCTTTGCCTCTTCCTGTGCCTTGCAAATTAAACCGCGGGATGGAATCGCACACACATACACACAGGAAGTGAGAGGGCTTGGAAGTGACCTCAGAAGGTCATCTAGTCCAACTCCCCTGCCAGAGCAAGATCTCCTAGAGCCTCACTGCCCTCTCAAACTGTTGCTGTACTGTTGCTTTAAGGCTGAAGGGGATAGGCTGTTTCCCTCTATCAGAATGTTGTTCAGTGTCACTTCTAATTCAATAAACAGAAATGCATCTACAACTGTCAGAAGCATCTCTACAGCTCACTGACCTTCAACAACTTTATCCAGTGTAAATTTGTCTTCTGTTTAACACTGTCACAAAGCCCAGCTTTTGCACCTCAAGTACAACTCCAGCCAGGAGCTCATGCTTAGAGCAGCTTTCAGATCCATTGCCTGTCTCTTACCAAATGTGCATTTATCAGTTTTTCTGTTAGCCAAGAGCCTTAGGAGAAGGCAGAGCAATTCCATTCAGTGGGCAGGATTGCTATATAAACATCCTACTCATTATTTATTTTTTGGAAATACAGAAGCCAAGGGAGCCATTGAAGTACAAGGTTGCATTTGCTTAGAGTAAAATCAGGGAGACTATAGACAAGAGAGAGCTGTACACTGGGTTCCAAAATAACATTTGAAACAATCCTTTTTCTTCCACAGAACAACTCGGGAAGGTGAGCTAAAAGGAGATGTAAAACAGTTGATGTTTTCTATATAAATTGAGAGTCTGGAAAAAACTGCTGCCTCTATATGCACACTGAGACCAAGTTAAGATGGCCTGGACAAACTCCATTCTGCTTTTTTAGAGTTTTATACATCTTGGCTGGGAAATCTGGATGTAATTTATTGGCCTTTATTTGCTGCTGTGTGAAAAGGAAAATTCTTTTTACTTTCCATGACAAAACCCTGATCAATCTGTGCAATGTTGATGATGATATGGATAGAAAGTGATGCAGATTTAAAATTTACCACCCAACACCTCTGCTATAAGTCAGTTATCTTCTTAGGGGGCTACCTCTTCAGTCTGCTTTAGTCTGAGTGTTCAGCAGATCCTTGGGTATATAACTGCCTCAGCTCCTAGGAGCATGGCCTTGGGGTCACAGATCTCCTGTGCCTTTTGTGGCACCATTTGCATCCCATCTGCGTGATACTGGATCTGCGCCACCCTTGCGCTTTCGGAATTCACTTTGCTCTCCTGTTGTCTCACGTCTTCACTGCTCTACACCTCAGTTCATGGCTCAGGTGACACCAGCTCTCACATGGACATCCTCTTGGAGGATGTGATTCCACCTTTTTACCCTTCTCATGTACCTTATTCCAGTCTTGCCAGACTCAGAGCCTGAATCTGTCTCAGAGCAGTCCTGATCACAGCTTGCTCATGGATCGCTGGAGAGTCGCCAGCACTCACACTCCTTGCCCAGGTTTTGTAACCTCACCTCACTGGTGTCCTTCCCATGGCCTAGCTGTTGTTTCCCAACTCTTTTTCCCAGCCCATTCACATCATTGTTTTCCCTGCTGTCTCACTGTCTCCATCTGCTTCCCTTGCCCTGCTCTCAGTGCTGCCTGGGTACCAGAGCAAACAGCTAGTTGCTGGTCTGCTGTTGCTGGGCTTTTCACACCAGCACCTGACAGGCTCCTGCCTAGGCATGAGCAGCATAGATATTCCACCACAGTGAATGAGAGGTGGCTGAGCATAGTTAAGAGAGAGAAAGCAAAGAAGTCCTTTGGCAGATGCAGAGGTGCAACCAACCAGACTAGGCAGAATGACCAGTTACTAAAAATCAGCATAGTTGGCAGTATTTTGTGTTTCCAACTTTCCCACCCTCATGTACAAAAGGAGAACATCACCAACACAACTCCCATTCCATCAGGACTTGTATTCATCATCTGTATTTGCTCAGCAAAGTATTCAGCAGATGTCAGCATATAAGTGCATGTTTAGGTGCTTACCATAATAGAATTAGGGTGAAACATCTGGGCCTGAGAAGAAAAGCTGTCTGCTATTCAAGAAGTGGAAGAAATCTGAAGAGATGGAAATACCAGATTCACACAACACCTCATCAGAACTGAGTATCAGCATAGCAGATCAAAGATCTCATTTTGATGTGCTGTTATAAATTCAGCTCCTTCTGTAAATTTATTTTCTTGGAGATGTTTCTTGGTAGACTGAAATGGCCTGAATAAAGATTTCAGTTACCTTCTCTCATCTGTACTTCCCTTTCATTTTACCATGTTTGATATATGACCAAAGAAGTGAAAACCAAGAACACAGAAGCACTCAGGACAGCAATCACAGATCCTCCAGTTGCTGCTGAAGCAACTCCCTGAAGATGCTGTGCTATGCTTCCTTTCCATTTTTACTTGGCAATCCTCAAAAGCATGTCAGATGGGTGACCTCTCTCATCCTATCCTTGTCCTCAAACATTAATTAGTTTATGCTTTGTGAGTGACTCCTGCTGGCTGGTATCTCTGAAGCTAATCATGTCACTAGGGACATTTGTGTAAGCTCAGATTCTATGTAATAGCACTAATTTTAAAAGGAGCTGTAAGGTTATTTGGCTCAGAAGTGTCTTGTTTCATAAGGCTACACATAAAGGAAGTTTTCAGACATCAGTGGAGAAAGGAGCAGGTCAGATGTGAGCTGGCTCTGTGCTGCTCACCAGCTCGTTAACATCTCCATTTGGTTTTCTTCCCTCATCCATGGCGATGTTCTACAGTCCTGTTCCCAGTCCTTGCTAGTGGGCACAGAGCAAAGCCTTAGTGCACATTTCAGCAGAAGAACTTGGTGTAGGGAGCAAGGAACACAGGATAAGAGGTCGATTGAGATGGTTTTTATAGCTATAGAGGAATATGTCTCCATTTTTTGCATTCATTCTTTGATAGTGCCATTGCCTCATTCTGGGAGTGCTCTGTATCCCACTCCTGTGAAGTGGAATTCTATCCTGAATAGCACCTGAGATGAATTTATTTTACTTGGGTTTTTATTGGGAACAGAGAAGTTTGGCAATGAAAATGTTGTCTTCCATTGCCTCGACTCTGAAAGGCAACATGAGATCAGCTTTTGGGCAAAAGCTACGACTGAGGTCAGTGAAACCCGCGGCAGTTACCAGCAGTGGTTCTGGCAGGAAGGCAGCATGTCTGTCCCTGCTCTGTGGCTCTGGAGAGGTTTTAGTTAGGACAGTGGAATGAACACAGATGAGCTTAGAAGCAGTTTGAAACTTTAGCTATGACACCTATTGCCTTCTTTTCATTTTGTGCTTGAACCAGAAAGCTGAAAAACAAATCCACCAGAAAGCAAAGATCTTAAGCACTGGCTTAAAAGGAAGAAGGGTAGAGGATTTTACCAAGTGCCTGGTGGAAAGCAGAAAAAAAATTACACGGCGCACAAGCTGAAATTGTGTCTAAAATTAGTGGATGATTCTCTCATATTTGAGATGGAACAGGACAGGATATCTGCTGTTTGAGATGGAACAGGATAGGACAGGACACCTGCATTTTATAACCTATGTGGTGTGGCACTGGGAGCACGGAGGAGCCAGAAAAGATGCTCTGACTATGAAACTGGCTGCCAAGGAGCATAAAGGTACAGAATGAAGGCAGGCTAATTCTGCCCCCCCATAGCACACCTCCTGCAGTGTGGGTAACAGAGCAGCTGCTTCCATAGCTAACACTCCCCACCGACGGCGGCACGAAGGCTGATGCCAACGTCAATCATTTCCCCTGGTGCTAGATCTCAAGCTTGAAAGAGAGAACCTCACTTTTGCCACCCTACCAAGTACAGGAAACCAAAATGTCTTCATTTGCAAAACGCTGGTGCTGCGATCCAAGCCTGCCAGGGACCCACTGGCAGTGCTGCAGCCAGAGACAGGCTGCCAGACTGACATGTTCCTCAAAGCCCGAGGTGTGAAGCGGCAGCGCTTGGTGCTGCAGCCGTATGTTCCTGCTGCACACCTTTTAAAGGGACAGCAAAGCAATTTCAACCTGGTCACATCATTATACCTAAGTATTCTCTGACTAGGTGCAGTGCAAATGGAATTTCTGCCTAGGAGAATGGTTGGCTTAGCACAGCCTCCAGCAAGCTTGTTTGAATTCAGAGCAGGCAGAACTCCTTGGGAACTCTTGTGCTTCCATGTGCTGTTATTGAGTCGAGGTGAAATACATCCAAAGCTTCATTCTGGTGAAATACATCCAAAGCTTCATTCATTCTGGGACTAGGAATGGTACAGGCAGTTTTTGTCAGACCTAGCAAGGAGAAAAAGGATTTTCTGCCCTCCCCCTGATACCAAGGTCATGCAGATTGTGTTCCTCAAGCCAAGTCCCTGCAATGGAGAACACTCGGTCAGGCAGAAATAGGATTCTGAGGTGGATTTTATCTTCTTCAACTTTACCTGTGTAAAGGTTAAGCTTCTCCCTTACCTTTGATGAGAACTGACCATGAACAACTATCCTAAACCAAACATCCCTGAAGGTCTCTCAGTGTCAACTGTTGAGGAAGCCTGTGAAAAGCCTTGGCCCTCAAGTTGAAAGTTGTTAGTGCATAGAGCTTGGAGACATTCATTCTACCCGTGCCCATCAGAATACTTTGCAGTAATCTATCTCTAGCACAGGTCCTTCAGCACAGGAAGTATCACACAGAGCAGTTTTGCTGCATCTGCTGACTCATCAGTTCTTCAGTGCTGTGTCCTATCTAGAGCAGGGAGTAATCTTTAGAAATGCAAATCAGTGTAACCCTTCACATGCACCTCTGTATCAAAAGAAGGCCTGGTGTTTGAATTCGTTCTGCTTTCTGTGAGGTATGGCACCCCTTCCCTCAAAAACCAAACTGCTTCTGCAAGGGCCTCGCACAGATCCAAACGGAAATGTGCACAAAACAGAGCAGCTCTAGGTAAATAAAAGGGTTACCTGGAAAATGAGGCTTTAAAGCACCTGTGCTGCTAGTAACAACTAGCAATAGAGTTCCTCCATCTAAAATTAAGCCCAGTCTACAATTACCTTTTATAGAACATCATTCACAAGGTACAGTGACAAAGTAACTCCTTCCTTAAGCTGAGAGACTAACACTCCCTAGGGTCATTAAGGTTGCTTTCTGGGTTTGGAATTTGAATGAAAAATTGCACTCAAATTTCCTCCTATCAGAAGGCAGGAAGAGTCTGTGTCTTCCTGAATAAATACTCGCTCCTGCTAAAAAAGAGAAGAGTATCTTACAGATCAATAAATTTGAAGAACAGGTGTGCTGGCTCCTCTAAATATTGTGTTAGACCCATGAGGTGTGTTGGAAGAACGACAGGGCAGAAACGCCTGGGTTTGTCCCACGAGAGTTGAAGTACCAGCAGCATGCCATTCACAGCTCCACAAGCACTTGTTTCCAAGGCAGGAAGGCAGGAAAGACAATACGAAATACACTGCTGCCTGAAAACAGTGCCATGTTGGAGGCCAAAGCTCATTTCCTTCAAGCCATAACCCTAACCTCAACCCCTAACCATAAACATAACCCTAGCCCCTAACCCTGTATCACATATACCCTATCCTAGGATATTTGCATCCCCAGATAAATGTCCTCTCATACACAGTCCTGCTGGGTCCCTCTAGTCTCCTTAGGACTCCAACAAGGTTTGCAGTTTCAGTGGTCAGAGGACCTGCAGTGTCACACGGGACAGAGAGGTGGCAAATGGTGTGGCAGTTCAACATAAGACAACAGGGCCTGCAGAACTGTAGCCACTTGATCCTGTCCCTCACAAAACACATCAACTTCTGAGGGATTATGCTCATGGGAAAACTGATGAGACTGATGCCTTGTACATGGAATATAGCTTAATCTAAATTGAAGAGATTCTGAAGGAATCTATTTCCTACCAACTGCGGTGGCATCGGTCCACGTGTTATGACAGCAAAAAGTCTTTAAAAAGACAAGCACCTTGAGGCAAAGGCTGCCACTAAGCCTTCCTCCCCATTTACAGGATTTATTAAAATAACATAAAAAGGAAATAATAGGAACCATCATTTTAGCAAGGTGACCTTCAGGAGGGACCTATCAAAAAAAGAATCCTCAGCTCTTTTCATAGAACACATAATGTGTGCAGTCCACAGCCACGAAACCCTGAGCAGGCTGCACTTAGAGCTTTCAGCAGGTTGGTGAAGAGTAGATAAATTAATTGCTTAATTGCAACTTTGTAGAATGGTATTTGTGTTAGATGAATTTGTGATTTGCTATTAGAGTGTGTCATAAGGGATTAGCATCCACTTACCAGTCTGTGAGCAGCCCTGCATCCCTTACTCAAAGGCAATCACAGCAACAGAACAAATGCACTGTCCGCAGGGTAGTCCTTTCACTTAAGCAAGCATATGAGGCATCAGCAGGGACAGAATGTCCTTGGAAGTGGCATCTGTCCAGTATTAGGCCATAAGATGTATGTGGATTTAGCATAATCTTCATCACAAAGGGAGAAGCAGATGATATAGAGTCTTGGGGGTTCACATTGCTGGGCATCAGGAGTAACTGCTCACAGTTTCACAGTCCCTCTGAATAATAAAGAGTGTGAATGGTCAATTAAGCTGATAAGGATACAGGGCATAAGTGCATTTACATCAAGCAGATGTATAAACCAATGTCCAATGTATGCCTGATGGGATATCTGAACTTCATTAACTCCTATCCTGTTCAAAACGGGAGTTCCTAGCACCCTTCATCTAGATTATCTTTACTGGTGGCAATTTGTCAGCTACCTCTCCTTCTAACAAAGCTTAACATGTCAATTAATAATGCAGGGAGAACACTGGAGCAGGATACTTAAATTCATTACAAAAAAGCATATACCTGATGTGTAACTCTGCTGGATCACAAATAGCTGCAGGTAAAGCAGCAGAGCCCATCGTTTCCAAAGGCAGGATTGCACAGTCCCTCACCCCAGCAATGACAGTGGCACAGCACGGTTTGGGCCACTGCCCTGTCTCGGTGGCACAGTGCTGCAGGCCTGTGGCACCACTGCTACCCAGTGTTAGGGGTGCTGCACAGACTGGTTCGTGTGGGGAGCTCAGCACTAGAATATGCCAGCAACAAATCAACAACTTTTGCCTCACCGCTGCCCCTCTGTACAGGCTTACATCATGCAAAGGCTCTGCAGGACTGCTGGCTGAGGTCTGTATCTGAGGTGTTTGTGTCTTTTCCCACTATACTGGATGGGCAGAAATGGCACTGCTAGGTTGCAATTCATCTTATCCCTCCAAAAAAATCCCAACTAGGGCACATGTGTAACCCCCAGAAGTGCCTGTGCATCTCCACTGACAGCAGAGAGAGCCTAAGCTTAGATCAGGAATATGCACTGCAGGAATTTTCATTTGTATTGAAATTAGTTGGAACTTGAATGAGTGTTAGATGTCCAAAGGGTGCTGATGTTTTGTGTCCTGCTCTCTTTGGCCACACCTGCACTTCATCTAACCAAAGAGGAAAGCAGCAGCAATCCACACCCCAGGCACTGCACACCAGCTCACAGCTGTACTGCTGAAGTTCAGGGGCCCTAGGAAGTACAAGTTCCACTTCATATGGGTGAAGATCACAGAGAGCATCCACAGGATACTCAGGAGAGCACCAACAATGTATTTAGGGTTTACTCCCTGGCCCATCTCTGGCCTGTGCAAGGGATTTACTGCTGAGGTGACTACTTGGTTTGCATCAAAGCAGTAGCCAGGTGAGAACAAGGATTCTGTTTCTCTACATGTTCCCATATATAAGATACAGCAATATCTTAGAAAACAAGGCTCTGATCATACCCCAGTGGAAACCTTAGCAAGTGCTGGCACTGTAAACACTCAGACTGCCACTCTCTAAAGGTGCCTTAAGCGAGGTAAAGGCTTCTCATGTACCAGCAGTGCTGCCTGCTGACTTGTCTTTTGCTCACCCTAAGAGGTAAAACCTTCTGTATCCAGGTGTGCAGGACAGAGAGTTATAGATCAACAGATGCCTTCTGGTCTGTGAACATGTGCTGTGAGGGACTCTGTGTGTGACAGTCACATATACACAGACGAGACAGGCACTATCTGTTGATTCTGGTTACACAGGTGTGGTTTTAGCAGCACCTCTTCTCAGCAACAGCAGAGAGCACATCTGGGAATCTCTATGTGTAAAGGGAAACATTTCTCAGCTTACTTCGGGTTGTGCTTTTGTTTTGATGTGTAGTCCAGGGCTGTAGCACGCAGCTAAAGAGAACCCTGTTAACATCAGGGACCTGATTCTGATCTCTGTAGGGTGGTTCTTTTCTCCACTGAAGGCATCCTGCCCTTCAGGATACACCAAGATGTGTCAGCTCTGCAGAACATAGAAGTTGCTCAGGGTATCTTGAAGAGATCAGACACTAGACTTAGTCTCAGAGTTATTTCCACATCTAATTTCTTTTATTGAATAAAATTGCAGCAGCAGTTCAAAGTCCAGACATATCTAGGTAGGAAGCTAAGAGGAAAAAAACCAGTAATGAAGAGGAAGTACACTTGGAAAGTGGAAAAGACAGAAAGCACTGATCAAGAAAATGGTGACTGAATGCAAGCTGTGGGAGCTGAAAGCCCTCTGCTAGAGTACCTAAGAGCAATTTGTAGAGGCAAATAAAATTCCTGTATGCAGACAGAGATGTCAAATGCAAATGTAAATGTGAAGAAATTATTCATACTGTGCAGTGTTACCACAAGCAAAACATTTCTATATCTGGTCACTGCATTTTAAAAGTAAAATGACAAAGATGAGGACTGAGAAGAGGACAAAGAGAACAACAAAGAGATTCAAAAATTCCTCTGGCAGCCCTGAAAGGTTAGGGAAATCGCTAGGCAGGCTTTTAAGAGAGGGGAAACTGCACTGAGAGTAAGAAGAAACAATTCTGCAAGAAACCAGTCTTTGAGTGGATATTGCAGTCGTACCAGCAGTGCAAGTAAAGCCTCCAGAACTAAATGGGTCTGAAGTTTTCTGCCCTTTTCTTTTTTTTTTTTCTAAGTAAAGAGAAATTAATTCCTTCCCCAGCTGCCTTCCACTCCTGTACACACACAATTCCCAGCAAAGGCAAACACCAAAACATTTCAAAAAACACACTCCACCAAGATGCTGCCAAACTCACAGCCAGGTTATCCAAGAGTTGTCAGGCCAGTCTTGCTTACATGCCTGGTGTAGGCAACCCAGCCAGAGGCCACTGTGCAGGGATGGACAGCATCCCATGCCTGCCTGGATGCAGGTCGAGTTCCACAGACCTTTGTGTGAAGTAGTTCATAAGCTGAGCCCAAATTACATTTTACACTTGTCTTTCCTACCCATTTGGTGCTTGGGATGAATGGGTTTGTAGTCTTTCTCTCCTGTTAGCCAGAAACCAGATGCATACATCTTTCTAAGGTATCACACATCTGAACTAGGGTAAATGGGTACATTTACTTGAGCTAGGGTAAATTCACAGAATCAGCATCACAGAATCATGGACTGGCATAGAGTGGAAGGGACATTAGAGATTATCTGTTCAACCCCTCTGCTGTGGGCAGGGATGCCTCTAGATGAAGTGCCAAGTGCTGCCTGTGAGCTAGCACCAAGGCAAGTTAGAATTCACAATGTAGGAGCTACTTCACAGGTGATGATATATTGAGGACAGATGGTAAATTCCAGCTTCCTTAAGTTCAAGAACTAACAAATCAAGTGATTTCTTCTGGATTAAGATCCAAACAGTTTCTGAAGGCCCAAGCATTTGAGCTATGTGGAGAGGCAGTGGAATACAAACAAACAAACAAGAACCAATCCAAAAGAACAGAAGAAATGAATACATACATAACCACCACTAATATAGATCTCTTAGAAGTCACTGCAATGTGATTTAATTAAGAATTGCTTTGGAAAAAAACCCAAGCATTTCCACCCCTTGGCTTTTGAAAGCCACATTTCAGAAGCTCACCTCACTGCAGCTTCATTCTGTTGCTCATGACTCAGCCAATCTCAAGGCTTTAGAACTTCTGGCACCAAAATCAAATTTTGAAACACTGTTTAGAAAGTGTAAGAAAGGACAAAGCATGGAGGATGTGGATTCTGTATTCTGGAAAACTCATGCACTGTGCCCCAGCTCCATTTCCCTCACAGAGATGGAGTGAAAGCAGGGTGATGACCAGCCCAGAACATGTCCTGCCTTCCCTACTAGCCAGGTTTTCCAAAGGCAAGCAGGCAGGCATCTCCAAAGGACCTGAAGACAGGCATGTAAGACCTGGGGGCTGAATTGCTCCTCTGAGTTACTTCTGCCTCTCACTGGGAAACCTGCTTAGGACTAGTGAACTTTGAGAGGAGTAATTAAGTGAGATAATTGTGTCTGTGGCACACACATCCTGTCAATACAACAGCAAACAGAGGTAGTTAGTGACTCCAGAGCTAATCATCATTTGTTAAAGAAGATGCAGGAAACAATGAGAAGCCTTTGTTTCTCTTGTCACTAACAAGCAATTAAACATTCTGTTAGGTTTCAGCAGTAAAAGGTAATGAAATTACAGCAGGCAAGTGAGCTCTTGGCTTACTGGTAAATACCAAGTAAATGTTAAACAGAGCTCATGTGAATCCTGAGGGGGCTTAGAAGAGGCAGGATTGTGCCCAAACAATCACAAAATCCCAGAATGGTTCAAGTTGGAAGGGAGCTCAGAGCTCATCTCCTCCAACCTCCCCACCATGCCCAGGGACACCTCTCAGCTATCCTCAGCTGCTCAAGGTCTCATCCAGTCTGGCCTGCAATGCCCCCAGGGATTCAGCCACAGCCTCCCTGGGCAGCCTGTGCCAGTCTCACCAGCCTTGTACTGAACCATATTGTGCTGAGTTCTCACCTTGCAGATGAGAAACCCCAGCAATGAAGAGCAGCTATTTTTGTCTGTTCTTCCCATTTGGGTTTAAAATGCAGAGCTCCCAGAATAGTTGGGTGAATAAACTTAGAAATGAGGACACATTTTTTTTTATGGGTTTACTCAGCATTTAGTTATGTAGATCATGGGGAAAAAATGTAAGTGAAAGTAGTGCAAAGAACATATTGTTTCTTTCAGATAAGAAATGCTTTATGAATTCCTATGAAGTGTAGGAAAATGCATAATGAAAAATATGCCATCAGTAATTCAAAATGGAAGGAGAGAAATGGATAAAGTTGGTCCTGCAGCATTTTATTTATGTAAAAGAGCTCTTTCATTACCTTGTTCTGATAAACAAAGAAAAAATATTTAAAACATTTTAAAAACAAATCTTTATGCTTTCACTTTAGTGGTGAAATAAGATAGACAGTAATTAGTAAAAGATATTGAGTACAGCAGCATGTGTGAAAGATTTACTCTGACAGCCCTAAAGTCCAGGGTACAGAAAGGAAAATAAAACCCCACAACTTACTGCTCAGTCCATTCTAAGACTTGCTAGCAGTTGAAACACAGTGGGAGACAACTTGCTCTTACTTATTTTTGAAGGGAATGTGTGCACAGCTAACATAATTTTTATGGTACACTCAGAGATACAAAGAATTGTCTTAGCACTGTGCATAAACCTGCCTGTGAACAGTTGTGTTTGGTAAAGGTGTAGGAAAAAAGCAAGGGCTACAAAGAAAATAGAATNGCACTCACACTGCAGCCTCATCTTGAGCTTTTCCTCACCCCAGACCTCCAGGTCCTGTTCCTCAGGGTTGCTCTCAGTCATTCCCCACCCAGCCTGGAGTTGTGCTTGGGATTGTGCCTACCCAGGTGCAGGACCTTGCACTTCGTCTTGTTGAATGTCATGAAGTTGGCTTGGGCCCACCTCTGCAGCATGTCCAGGTCCCTCTGGATGAATCCCTGCCCTCTAGCAAGTTCACTGTGCCACACAGCTTGGTGCCATCTGCACACTTGCTGAGGGTGCAACCTAGTAAGCTCTTCTGCAGTGAAGGTATCCTCTGGTCTTCACTAGGACAGCCAGACCGAGCCCTGCCCCTGCCAGAGGATGCCACATCCACCTGTGAGATAGGAGGCAGTCCCCATGTGCCAAAGATCTCCTCAGAGTGGGATTAGTTGAAAGAAAAGGGCAGAGCCTGATGCGATGGCATCAGCACAGAAGGGAGGAGCTGAGCTCCACCAGGTTGTAACAGCAGAGGAATCTCAGCTCTCTGCTGTGACTCTATTTGTGTAGTGGCAGGCCACAAGAAAATGAGCAGGAAAATACATGGGCAGGAGCGTTCAGAGGGGACAAGGTAAACACCTAGCTCTGGTTTTTACCATTTGCAGGGCTGTTCTAAGAGGAGCTTCTGCTGAAGGACACTTTAGAGTGATAATACAACTATGTAGGATGTAAATACAGGTTCTGGCAGCAAAGACTGGACCTTTCTTGACTTTTCTTAAAGCCAAGAGTCAAGAAAATGCAAACAGTTCATAAATCTGCAGGGTTTTACACATTGCACTTTAAATGTCACTTTCTGTTTGCAGCCCAGGCTGTAGATAGGCCTCCAGAGATGAGTGGGAAAGGCTGGAAGCTCTAAACGTGCATTTTGTGACTGGTTTTTTGCTTCTCGTATAGGAGGAGGGTGATGTCCCTGAGCTGGAGGTTGTTTTGCATACTGCAGCGTTGCAGGGCTGAGGTCAGGAGTTGTGTCTAATGCTGCTAATGAGCTCTCTGTGTTGGAGCCCCTCGGGGTGAGCAAAGGGCATTCTTAGATTCAGCAGAGTACAACTTTGTGAATGCAACCTGTTCAGAAGTAAAAAGAGCAGATTTAGGTTATTGCCTAACAAAAAAGGAGAGATGAATGGGTAGGAGCCTCTGCCTTAACCGAGTTGCTATCAGTTGAGATAGAGAAAGGAAAGGTTGTGGCTTGGGACTGTAGTGATGCTGTTAAAAACAGTCAGTCTGGGCTCCATATCCAGCTTAGATCCCGAGGACAAGAAAAAGAAAAAGCATCATCATTCTGTTTAATGTGAAATTATATCCTTGGCTGGAAAGGAGCTTTCTGTCTGACACCCAGCGTGGAGCCTTTCTTCACCATGTTTATTAGGGCTTCCCAGGAAAGAAGGCTAATGTAGGGTGGTAAAGGCACTACTAATTTTCTGTGAAAAATGGCCCTCAAATGTTTTCCATTGTGAATTGAACATTAAACTGCAATTTCTTTCATGAATTTCCTTTTCTTACAGCTATGCAGTACTGATTCCACACCTATCATGCAGTGATTCTAGTACTCACACACAATGAAGTAGTATAAAGAGTGCTAAGAAAACAACATTATAATAAATAAACATAAGGCTAAATATTTTTACACTTGCACTTCTTCAAACAAGCCATAGCAATATGAAGCCTGAAATAATTCAAACTTACAGCCCTAACCCAGATACATCATAAAGAATTATTGACCTCTCTTATCTGTATAATTTTTGGTTTGGATTCATTCTGAGACCTTCCAGTGTCACAGATACTGCTCCCAGCTACACTACAGCTGAAGGCTCTTCTCCTCTGCATAGGAGACCAATGCAGGCTTCTCTCTTTTACTCCTGGCAGCAGTTTCCTGAAGAGTCTGAGGGACGAGTACTGAGGTGAGATACTTAGGTTAGAGAAATTATTCCCTGTCATCCTCAGTCAGAAGAGTAGAAAATATTTAGTTGAAAATAGCTACAAGAAAATATCAGTTTCATGTGCATCTCTAGCTGAGGTTTTTCAGAGGAGTCTCTAAAACCTGAGGGAGACACCAGCTTTGGTCAGCTGAAACAAAAACATTCGAGCTGAACACAAACAAATGCTGGCCTAACAGGCAAAGCAAAGGGGAATTGAGATCCTTGGCACCATGGGGTAACTGTACAGGCAAAGCAAAGGGGAATTGAGATCCTTGGCACCATGGGGTAACTGTACAGGCAAAGCAAAGGGGAATTGAGATCCTTGGCAGCATGGGGTAACTGTACAGGCAAAGCAAAGGGGAATTGAGATCCTTGGCAGCATGGGGTAACTGTACAGGCAAAGCAAAGGGGAATTGAGATCCTTGGCACCATGGGGTAACTGTACAGGCAAAGCAAAGGGGAATTGAGATCCTTGGCACCATGGGGTAACTGTACAGGCAAAGCAAAGGGGAATTGAGATCCTTGGCACCATGGGGTAACTGTACAGGCAAAGCAAAGGGGAATTGAGATCCTTGGCACCATGGGGTAACTGTACAGGCAAAACAAAGGGGAATTGGAATCCTTGGCACCATGTGGTAACTGTACAGGCAAAGCAAAGGGGAATTGGAATCCTTGGCATCATGGGGTAACTGTACAGGCAAAGCAAAGGGGAATTGACATCCTTGGCATCATGGGGTAACTGTACAGGCAAAGCAAAGGGGAATTGAGATCCTTGGCACCATGGGGTAACTGTACAGGCAAAGCAAAGGGGAATTGAGATCCTTGGCATCATGGTGTAACAGTTCTTTCTCAAGTTTCACCAGAAAAAAATGGAAGGCATCTCCAAAGGTCATCCCATCCCACAGCCCTGCACTGAGCAGGGACACCCTCCACTAGAGTCTCAAGAGAAAGAAAACAAAAATGGGAACATGAAATGATAAACAAGGAAGAAATAAATCATGTTTACACAAAAGGAGTTAAAGGGAAGGCCAGATTAACTCTGAGATTTGCAAGCAGTAAAATAAAGGGGGAAAAATCATTGGAAAGAGATAGCAGAGGTTGTTAAAGTGCTCAGATGTAGATGGAGAGAGCTCAGCAGCAAGCCCACGAAGCCTGCCATTGTGTGACAGCACACACACGTCTGGAACTTGGGATGCTGTGGGGATGTCCCTCGTGGGCTAGGAAACCCCAGGAATGGAGAGGTACTGTGAAAGGAGATTGGGTTGTGAGGAAAGAGGGAAAGGCAGAGAGGTGCAGTGGGAGGGTGCAGCAGTGTTGGGAAGGGTAACCCAGGGACCATAGAGAGATCTGTGAAACAGGACTCACTGTGAGCATGTTGCAGTGCTCCTCAGTGCAGCAGAGGAGTGGGTGTCAAAATCAATGTGTAAATTGCAAGCAAACCTAGTGAAATAGGTACTTAGGGACACCAGAACTGTACAGAGACACTCAGAGTGGGCAAACCACTGAGCTTTAGTGTGGCATGAAAGCGTTTTCTGTTTTGTGTTGTGCTTGTGACTGTTTGGTGCTTCTTAGTGACTCCTAACGTTTGTTTTGCTCTTTTGACTGCTGCTCGGTATGGAGCTGTTATGTTCATAAAACTGTCAACTATAACTCTGACATCTTTTTCCCACATTGCAATCTGTAATACAGAGTCTATCTGTGTTTATTTATAATGTCAGGGTTTTTTACCAAATGCACTACTTTGCATTAATGAACACAGAATTTCATCTGCCACTTTGTTCAGTTTTATGCCTTTACTGGGTGACATAAACAGCCACACTCTCTTCAATCAATCTGCTCTCACAAAACCCACGATCTGGTAACATTAAAAGAAAACCCTGTTTGTGCCCTCTGCACCAACTGCATCCTGTGACAGTGGGATAAGAGCAAGTTGAGAAGAATGTAGGAAAAAGAATCTTAAGAGAGAAATTCATAGAATCATAGAATGGTAAGGTTGGAAGGGACCTCAAGGATCATCCAGTTCCAACCCTCTGCCATAGGCAACGACACCTCCCACTAGCACAGGTCACTCAAGGCCTCATCCAACCTGACCTTGGACACCTCCAGGAAGGGAGCAGCCACAACCTCCCTGGGCAACCTGTGCCAGTGTCTCACCAATTCATATGCGAGAAAGCTGAGAAATTCATATGTCTCAGCTTTCCAGGGCTTCTCTTCACAGAAAAAACCTATCTACAGATTGCCCCTTGTGACCATGTGTAAAGGGTTAACCCTCCTGGGGGTGGTCTGAACCCAACCCTAGGCATAGTGGTTAGCCCACTCCCACCTCCTGTCTAGACCTCCTATAAAAACAGAGGAACTTCCTGCTGCTCTTTCTCTTTGCCTTGCCTCCCTGCCTGCCTGGCAGCACCATCTTGTTCCTGCTGCTCCTGCTTTGCCAGGTGCCCATCCTACCACATGTTGGGACCCCCATTCCTGCACCTACCTCCATCCGTTGCCATCCATCTGGCTGTAGATATTTTTTTGTATCTTGTTTCCCTTCCCTATAACTTTTTGTAACTCCCCCACCTCAAACACCTTTTATTTATTGTTATTTTTTTTTTCTTTTAACTTCCAAATAGAAGCAAGACTGTTCTTCTGGTGTTTTACCCCTCCTCACTCTCTACATCTAATTCTTTTCTTTCCAAAGTGGAGGAGAGGGGTAGGCCTCCTATTATTGTATTGTTCTGTTAGGTTTTGAGTCTCTGGGAAGCTTAAATCAGACCAACACATCGTGCATGGTGCTATGGAAAGTAGAGGATGTTAGGATGTCCTGGGTTGAGTGAGAACAGCACTAATTCCAGCCAGAGGCTTTACCTTTCAGCTCAGTCCCTCCTAGGGAGCTGCACTTTCTGCAACGAGCAGCACTGTTCCCCAGGCAGTGCCACAGGGTCTGCTGCTAACAATGAGAGCATTCCATGCTGCTGGGCAGTGCCAGGGCTTGGGGTGCAGGCCAAGGGCACTGCTAAATCTTGTGTACTGTGTCGGAGGTGCAGATTGAAAGGCTGCACCTGTGGGGAGGAGCAGGCAGGAAATGTGACCCTAAACTCACCAGCAAGAGCCTCCATTATGTCATGTTGGTAGAGAACCAAAGGGCGAAGCCTCTTCTTCTGAGGCAGCTGAGGAGGACTCTCTTCTACCTTCCACCTCAATCCATGGGTTCCAGAGTCTAGGTCCTGAATGCATCTCCTGAACGTGGCTCCCATCTGCCACTGAGTCCTGTCTGGGACTTCTGCCACAGCATCAGGGGTGACAGTGACTAACTGCCCCCAGAGGGTCGAGCTGATGTTTGTTCCCTGTGTATTTGTACAGATTGCATTTTACCCTCAGAGTTTTCATTACAGCTGTTCTACGTGTCCAAACCACAAGTCTCTCTGCCTTAAATCCTTTCCTTTCCCTTTTGGGAAAGAAGCACTTAACGGAGTGTGTCTGACACTTTTTAGTGACCAGCCCAGCCCTAATCCTTGACAGATTTATAACCATCCTGTAACACTGTCTGAAAGATGTTTTCTGGTAGAATTTTGTACATAATCCAAGTATGACAAACCAAAACCACACACACATATGTAAATTCAAGACTTTGGATCACCCAATTTTACAGCAGGCATTATGTCAATAGCTTGAAGGTCTCCAAGGTCTCCAAAAATTCGCTAGCTGCATTGCATGCCTGTGGTGCAATTGCCCTGATTGCCTATCAGAGGAAGGAAAGCCCTGGAGGAAGTGCTAAGTCTTGCTTTTTGAGCAGAATTCCTCATCCCTGTTGAAATACAGAACTCATGCTAAGAATTATGTTTCCTAGATTAAAGCACTGTGGAAATGGATTAACATAACTCATCCAAGGAATTCTCAGAGTGGCCTAAGGCAGCAGAATTCTTCTCACCTAATTTTAGAAAATTGTATTAAAGACACTTAAGGACTTTACAAATCACCATCTAATGTTACTGTCAGGAAAGAAAAATACTTCTTAAGGTGTGGATCCTCTGACCTACCTTAGCAAAGAGTGACTCTCACTTACCCCTAACTATTATATTGACCAGCTCATAGAATCATAGAATCATAGAATGGTAAGGTTGGAAGGAGACCAAGCTCATCAGTGTCCACGAGGGGATTGGTGATGATGGGCTTGGGTGGAGCCCATCCCAGACCGAAATGAAGCCCATGCTCGCAGCAGCTGTTCCAGGCTGCAAGACATACTAAAGTGCATTCAAAAAGATCACATTCCCCAATCAAAATAAATGAGAGAATTAAGAAAGAAAAAAGGCAATGGTCACTGAAGCAAAGGGCAGAGATGCCAAGTAATTGGGTACTCTACAAATGCCACTCCAGTCTGCATTCAGGCAGAAAGGGGAAATCCTGGCAGTCCTGGGATGGTGTTTAAGACATATTCTGTTCTTGATAGTTTAAATGTGCTTCTCTTCCTGCTCAGCAGGAAACACATTAGTGAAAAAATGTCAAACGTGGTCTCACTGGAGATTTAATCAAATTAATTTACACAAAGATCCAATCACTGTGAGTAGTAATGGCAGAAACATTATTGAAATAAAATCTCTCTTGCTAGGCTGGGTAAATGAAAGCAGTGATCTTCATTTCTGCTGCATGGATTCCAAACCTTGGATTTTCTGTTGCCACATCTGAATTTTCCATTTGGCTGATTATGGTTTTAGCCTGCTTTCTGGAGGAATAAACACCAGCATCATCCTATCCTAGGCTGCATCCAGAGGAGTGTGGCCAGCAGGGAAGAGAGAAGATTCTGCCCCTTTACTGTGCTCTTGTGACTCCTCACCTCCAATACTGCCTCCAGTTCTGGTGTCCCCAGCATCAGAAGGACACAGAGATGCTGGAGTGAGGCCAGAGTAGACCATAAAGAAGATCCAAGGACTGGAGCAGCTCT
>WBNM01013095.1:0-19080 GCA_013399055.1 Ramphastos sulfuratus | reverse complement strand
ATTCTATGATTCTCTGAAAAGGCTGATATTTAACAACATAAAATATGACTAATTTAAACCTGTTCTAAAAATTCAGTTAAATATCCAGGGAAGGGTGGACTAGCGGCTTGGTCAATTACGCCCTAAAGACAGTAAAAATATCTGAGCAGCCAAATGTTAAGTATTTTGTCAAAATAGCACTTAAAATACAGCGTGTCTTGGTGTTGGATGGGAAGCTATGTGTGATCATTTCTATGCCATGAATGTGAGGCCTTTGACAAAGAGAAGTCTCAACTGTCCAGTATTCAGGTGGTAAAACTACGGTAAGTGTAGGTTTCAGTGTGCATACCCTCAGTTAATTTCGCTCTGAATAGTTTTCATTAAATGTGAGGTCTTCTTTTCTTGATCTGTGTCTCTTTTTAATCAGGTATGTATGTGTATACACATACGTATGTGTAAGTAGATGGAAAGTCTGTGTGAAAAAGGAAGAAGCATGAGATCTAATGATTTTTAAATAATTCTGAGAATAGAGGAGAGTGTGTATTAAAGATGAAATTGATGGGTTTGGTTTCATTTAACAGAACAATTGAAGTAGCTCTTACAATTTTGAGGGGAAGAAGAAGGAAAAATCTGCTTTTGTGTGTCTTGCAAAAAAATCCACCTCTGCTCACCTGCCACAGATTTCACAGTGAGGTCTAATTCCCAGTTGTGATCATCTGTGTTGCCAAAACTCCTCCTTTCCCCTATGCTGTGCTGTTCTTCACACACCCTCACCCACCAGTAAAGAATATGTTACAGGATGCTCTGTTTGTCCTTGAACCACTAGTGCCCAGATATGACAAAGGTTAGAGAGAACCAATAGGAATGGTGCAGCTGCTGAAGCCACATGGCTTACACGAGTAACAAGGAAACCAGTACACTTCCTGGTCCCTGCTCTGTAGAGGTCAGAGAATATAATTGAGAACAATAGTTTAACCTGGAAAGGTACTAAATTGACTGGAACAAACATGATAAGCAGAATCAAGCTTTTTGGACTAGATCCAGATAACGTAATGAAGTGTATGCCTCAGTAGTAAAAGCTGCATGTGTTTCTGCACTCACTGACCATCATGACTTTCCTGTTTTCTCAAAACTCCATCTTACATATTTCTTTAGGTGATATGAAATAGAAAAAAAAGGAGATCAGTGCGGTTATATAGTTTAGGGATGTCTACGAACTGGAGAAAATTAAAGGATTGTAACTTTAGATTCTAATCTATGGTTTTAGCAATTTACAAGTGTCTTCTGTGATCATCAAACTCTGAAGCTCCTTTTCTCATAGAACAAAGCTTACGTCTTTGTTTAAAAAGAAAGCTGCCTTTGTGCTTTCTGACCACTCTCATTTTGTAGCTTTTCAAACAGTCCTTTTAGTTCTATGCAATATAACAGTTTAAAACCACCTCGGGGGATCTTTGTTCTGAATTGGTTTTTTTTTTTTGGTATTTGGTTTTCTAACTTATTCTTAATGAAAATAGGAACCATCTTGTCCTTACAAAGGATTTTTCTTTCCTGCGTTTTTCCACATTTTGTAAGCTGACAAAGATGTAATGATTAAAAATTCTCATCACGCCCATCTGCCTGTGTGCCCTGCATTTTTTCATTTGGTAGCAGGTATCAAAGCATCATCATCAATGTTCTTTGAAAACTAAGCAGGTTGGACATGCAATTTAGATGAAAACAATTACACGGTGTTAGCTTGCTTTTGGCAAGAGTATTAGGGCTCATCTTGGAGACAGGAAACAAAAGCAGCACTTCATGAATTTTAAATGAAGGAAAGAGTATGTGTGAGAGAGAGGGTTGTCTGGCAGGAGATTTTCTTTGCAATCTTTGTCTAAGTAGTACTTTGCTCCCTAGAATATGTTCTAGTCTGTGCTATTGGCATTGGATGAAGGTATTTTGCTCTAACACAGGTAGTGCTAATGACTGTCTCACTAGAGTTCTTTCACATCATCTTGGCATTCATTAAAAACAAAAGGCTGTGTCTTGGTGACAAGCTTCACAATCAAGAAGAAAGAAGATTAAAGAGTTAACAGATGTTCTGCGGTATCCTTTTTAGCCATACAGAATTTCATTTATTTATTTATTTGTAATATTCCCCATGTGGAGCCTACCAGGGTATACTCACCGTCCCTGGAGGTGTTCAAGGCGGGTTTGGACGTGGCACTTGGTGCCATGGTCTAGTCTCGAGGTCTGTGGTAATGGGTTGGACTTGATGATCTTTGAGGTCTCTTCCAACCTTGCTTATACTGTGATACTGTGATACTGTGATATTTTAAGCAATTCTGATTTGTCATCTTAGATATTTATATCCAGCATTTGCTGAAGTTTGTCTGATAAGGATACTAAACTGAATACCATCTTGCAAAACCCGTCATATATTACTGCTTCTTAAAGTCCTTTGGGGTAAAGAGAAGTGAGTGACAGAATGCACTGATTCTAGAGAAATTGCTTTTTACAGAGTATGTAAGAGCAAATTCAATGGTAAGCATGCATCTTAGTGCTTTTTAAATATTTTTTTTCCCTGAATGGGGGCCATAATCTGTCCTGCCATACTTGTAATAGAGTTCTGAACAATGTCAAAGGGAAACTAGCAATGTGGCTTTTCTCCCTAAGAAAGGTCTCTGCTCTGAGCTTTAAAGCTAGCCATAAACATCAGAAATTCTCAGTCCGTGATACTAACCATGTGACTGAATCACAGCTCGAGTATCAGTGTGCCACTATTGTGCTGCTTGTACTTGAAGGCTGTCAGATGTGTAATGAGGACAATGTGTTTCCCTTAAAACTAAACATAAAGCATTCATCTCTACTTTCTTCTGTAACTTTTTTCTTCAATAAATAAATAAAATCCATTACTCGATGTCAGAATTATAAGCAAGAGTGTTTTTTTTTTTTAGTTTGTTTTTTTGTTTGTTTGCTTCATTTTGTTTAGTGGATTTAGAGGAATGTGAGTGTAGAAAATTTAAATGATGCTTTTTTCTGAATTCTAGCTGAAGAGTTTGAGATACAACCTAATCAGTTTTTATTCTGGTCCCAGTAGTGTTAAGAAGACTTTTCAAATTTGGTCAGGATATCTTGTCCATGCAAAATTTCACATCTTGATGTACAGATTCATGGAATTAGGTTATATTTTAATGAATAAACCAGATTTGTAACTGTGGAAACAACTGTGGATTCTTACTCTTGATACTTGTTCAAAGGAAAAAAAAAAAAAGTAAGCCAATGTGGGAAGGCAGAGCTTTATATTGTGTTTTCAAGCATGCCTATTTGAAAGAACATTGCCGTATCAGACTGAGAAAAAAGTGTGAAGATCATGTTATGCTCTGATGTAGAATTCAGTCCGCTCTGCCTAGAAGAAAAGGAAGGATTACCTAACTCGCCACCTATAGTAGGCTGTTGTTATCTGGAATGAGTTCTCACTTCAGCCTGTTGGTCCTGTCCTAATCTGTGTAACAACCTAGTTCCAGTATATTTAATGCACATTCCACCTTCCAGAAAATTTGCTGTGAAAATTCTGAAAGAAATTCTGAAAATTCTGAAGAAAAGGTACACTCAATATATTCTGTTTTGTATCAAATCCTTAAACGGTCATTGAGAATGTTGTGATGTTTGTTGGGTGATGCAGGTCTTTGCTTTCACTTTAGTAACTACATGATCGATATGTGAGGCAGATAAGAGTTTTTACAGACCTTTTTACAGAGTGTCAGGTAGAGTGCTTTGAGATGTAGCTGTTGTCCTGAGGGAGAATCCAGCTTTTCTTTTGCCATAGAAGAATTAGTCACTGTGTTATTTGTTTCAGTCCATGGTTTTCAGTAACTTGGGAACTGAGGCTTTGTTCTTTTTTTCTCTTTGTTACAGCTGCCCAAAGTACAACAATATACAAGTCTAATAAAAAAAAAAATGTCATTCTTGTGAAAAAAACCCAAGAGCATTCATCCTGTATTTTGAAAAGATGCCTAGGTACCCTGAAAATGCGTGTACTAGTTGACCTGAAGAAAAGGCACATGAGAGATTTGGAGAAGTAAGCACCTAAGATGTGGATGGAAAAGCATACTCATACCCACTTCTGCTTTAGTCTACATGGAATCCTGTACCTGAAGTTTATTGCCATGCAGGGTACCATAATTATAACAGCATGATCCAAGTCAGGTATTGCTATGCATTGACTACCATGTAAGGACTTAAGTGATGTAATTGCAGATTAGATGCACTGAGTAATGGCTGCTGTAGGTTTTTGCAAGTGTGGAGAGGTTCGCTTAGGTGTGGAGTGGTTTTCAGTACACCTTTATAGGTTAACAACACACCTAACTTGAAACTGAGTGAAAGTGGGTGCCAGATGATGTTGTAGTGTGGTCTCTGTGAGCAGAAACAATCCTGGCCCTGGTCTGACAGAAGGCTGAGCAGCTTTTGGACTGTGGTTGTGTCAGCTTGCCAGGGCCATATGCATTTTATCACTTGATACTAAACTGGGGGCTGCTGTCTGCCAAACCTTCACCTGTTAGTTTCCAAAGCTATGCTATGAAGGTTTTGGCTCTTGAGATGCCTAAATATTGCCACCAGCAAGCTTCAGTCCTCAGCAAGGCTGGTGGGCCTATGTAGTCCAGCTCTGGCTTGCCACAGAAATCTCTGTATGGGTAGGGATGCAGCCCTTCTGTCTCCTGTCCCTTTCCAACAGACCAGCTGGTATCCTGTGTCAGCACATACTTCCATCAGACTGCATAGAAATGAGAGAAACCACGTAAATACAGGTCAAGTTAAATGGTTAAATCATTCAAAGAAATCCCTTCTGAGATACTTACAGCTGCTACTGTCCATCTTTCTGTTTTGATGCTGATGTGGGGACTGCGATCCAGAGTTCTGTAGCATTCTGCAATTCTGAGAAATTTTTTTAAAATGGTTTTAATATGCAGCTGGACAATGACAAATAAAAAATGCAGGAGGAAAACAATAAAATTACATGAGGCAGATAATTAGTAGAGCTGTAGAGTTTTCAAATGGTGTTGAATGATTTTACCTAAAGAGAAGTGGTCAAATAACTAGTGTGGATTATTTTGGGCTCATATGTAAAGCTCAGTTCCCTTTTAAATACCAAGTTACTGATATTAAAATTGTCAGCAGGACCTAGCTGTCACAATGGTGTTTGAAAGAGAGCTCTTCCTTACCTTAAGATAATATATTACAGCATATGTTTTTCTAAATATTCAATTTTGAAGTAAGTGGGGGATTTTTATAAGCAGAAGATCAAGAAAATTATGTATGTTAGGCCTTAGGGTTTAATCTGTGGCAACTTAACAATGTTATAAATGATTAAAAATAACGGATACTGAGATGTGATTATTGTGAGAGGGGTGAGAGATGACATGGGTGACAATGTGGGAGTGCCAAACACGTTGACATGAGATAGCAGACACTAAAACATAAAGTTGAATTACTTCACTGAACTACATGTGCGTAGAACAAAGCATATTCTTTAGTACCTACTTGAGTGTCTCTCAAGAAAAGATCCTGATGCTTTCCATGATTCTTTTTGGAAGTGTTCAGCTGACTATCATTAGATAGAAGTATGCCTAGGAAATTGTTTTTCTTTAGGATTGCACACTATTGAAGAATTTTTTTGCTTGAATGGAGGCTTGGGAGTATTGAAATTTTAAATGCAGTTGCAAAAAAGAAAAGAGCAATGATATTTTGGTAGCTTTGCTCTGAGGAAAACAAGTCAATGACAGCCAGGTGTTGGTTTGTTTGTTTGTTTTTTGTTTGTTTTTTCCTATAGTCCAAAGAAAACATTCATTATAGTATTTTAATAGCTCCAGAAAGTATCTATATAACTAGGCATGCAACAACATTCTTTGTCCTAGTGTAGGATTGATTCAAGACTTTATGGATTGGAAAAGAGAATGAGATGAGTCCTTCACAAAGCACCAACTTGTATCTCCACTGAACCTTTTGTTGCTTTTAACACTTTTATGCTTAAAGAGCGTGACTGAGCTAATATGCTAGCACTCCAGTTTCTTTTCTCCCATTTCTGGCAGCATCCCAGAGCAAGCTGCTCCTAAATGTTCTTCTGCCTTTCATCTTTGTCTAAAGACAGCTGTGTGCTTTCTCACACCCTGTTTTCATAGCTTTTCCTTAGCAGTATCTATATGCCTGCACTTTGCTAGGCAAAATCAGAGCAGGCAAAAGAAATAGCCTAGCACAGTGCAAGCGTATAGACATTGTTAAGGAAAAGCTATGAAAACAGGGTGTGAGAAAATGCAGGCAGCTGACTTTAGACAAAGATTTCAAGAATTGAAGATTGAGCTCTCTGGTTCCAATAGGATTTTAAACTGATATTTCCCTGAAGGGTTTGAAGAAAATTCAAATGGGAACTGTCAAAATTCCCCCAGCAAAATGTCTCTTAGGAAGCTTGTTTTGTCAGGCTTTGCTCATGACAAGTAAAGGGAGCAAACTTTATGAATAAACAAATAACTAGGTATCCCATGCAGATATCAGTGTATATATTTTTATTCCAAATGTATTCTGTAGCTTTATAAAGGCTTACCATAAGTAAGTGTTGACATAACTAGACAGCAGTTTGTATTTCACAGTTAATTTTTTTTTTCTTCTCAGTTTCTGGAAGGATAATTTCACTCTGTTGCTCAAGTTTTTATGACTCAAAATTTGGAACAACATTTACAAGAAAAGATGAATGGTCTTTCTCTGTTGCCTTCTCCCTTCATTTTGCAGCTTCACTCCTGTGCCAACTCAAGGGCTGTTCATGCTCTGGAGACAAGAGCCTCCTTGGTGTTCCTTCTTATACTTAGTTTCAAAAGACCCTTCCAAAGCAAAAAAAAAAAAACAAAAAACCAAAACCCACTGCATTTTAAGTGTGTGGCATTACATAGTTTATATATTAAACAGATATGTTTATATAATAATTTTATAGGCTATTATGCAGTTTTTCAAACTTGGGAATAGTTATGTCAATATGAAATACTTCAAACTGCATCCTCCCTCCCCCCACTTAATTCTAAATGGCTTTAACAATTTCCTAGTGTTCTTTCTCTTTTGATACTTGATTCTTTCAGAGTTACGTCTTTCCCATTCGCCCCCTCATTTTCTTCACAGTTAAACTTTTTTTTTTTTCTTTTTTTTTTTTTTCCCCCCACCTGACCATAAGGGGTGGCTATAGGTTTTTCAAAAATTTAAAAATAAAATTTAAAGCTGAGATTCTTGATTAGTACATCAATCCAGTGATTAAGACTTCAGTATAAAGGTTAGGTAACTTTACACTTGGAGAATTACTATGCTGTGTTTCTGGCACCAAACACATATGAGAGTGTGAAGGTAGGCCCAGAGTCAAACCTTCACTCGCTAACAATGACTAAGTGCCCTAAAAGCATTTCTAAAGTGGAACTTCAATTAGTGCTGATCCAGGAGAAACAAAGCCTCTCAAGAAAGCATAATTAAACAGTCAAATAAGGAAAATGGACTAAATCAATGGTATTGCTGCTTGTGCTACTGTCCACCTGTATGTGAGACACATGAACTTGCTTGCTGATTTGGGCATGCCTTGACATATGCCAGAGTAACTGCAACCTGGTACTCAGTATAGGAGGCAGGATCTGCCTGGGTGTCTGTCCTCAAATTTCAGGCAGCAATGCACTCTGTTCTTGAGGGATAACACAGCTTCTAGCAAGTGAACTGTGAAAACTGGTTCTAATGATAGTTTGAGATTGGTGGGAGTGATAGCTTTGGCTTCCTTAGTGATCAGGATTTGATGAGCAAAAAGATCTATGCACCTCTTCTTTTTGTATCTATCTTGGCTTTGCTCAGTCTGATGTGATTCTGATGTGCAAGTACTTGATGTGTCAGTCTATTTTTTAATTTTTCAAGTGAGGTCTTATGATCTTAATGGGTGAAACCAAACTCTCAAATTTATATGCTTCAGGTTATCTAAATTTACATCTACTGTATTGAATTATTTTCTAATACAAGCTATAGGGGATGCCTCTTCAACTTCTGGCCACTGTCACTGATCTGCAAATTTTTCTTTCAGAAGATGTCTAAAGTATCTTTTTCCCCATTGTGTGTTTCTTGCCTGTCCATTGTGAAAACCTATTTGATTAGAGAGCATGAAACACCAAGGCTTCTTATCTTTTAGAGTAATTGCTTGTTAACATTTCAGCAGTATATCCCAAAATGTGAGATTGGGTATTAAGAACTGTGTTTGCAGGGGGAGGTTTGTCCATTTTGCAGTGATCACTTTTATTGTAACTGGTAACAAAGCAGCGGTGTGCTTGAGATTTCAAGGGAGCCTTCTAAATGGCTGTTCCTCCCTCCGTCCATATCCACTCCTCCTCCCACCACTCCCTTTCCCTTATATGGAAAAAAGGAGCTTAAACTGGATCCTATGCTGCAGAATTAAGCATCTAGATTTGACCCTGCTTGACATTTGTGTGTAAATGAGTTCTGAAATTGAAATGAAATCACGTTGAATCAAATATTTTTGGACCAAAGATTCAAACTGCTTATGAGTTTGCTGAACAGCTCTTGTCACCTAGTCAAAGAAGGGAAGTTTTCATAAATCGTGTGTCCGTCTCCCAGAATGTACTGCTTCCCACATACATGGCTCTGCTGAAGCCAGCTGTGTCTGAGCCACTACCAAAACTAGAAACAGTGCTGATGATCAATTTAACAGTGTGCAGCTGTTGAAAGCTGTGTTGCCTTTGCACCTGATCTGACACACATTCCTTGAAGCGTACTGTCCCATTGATTAATGCAAGTGCTGTTGACTGAGATTTGTCCATCCTACAGGACACTGTAGGAACAGTAGAATCTCAGACTGCAGGATCTTAGACTACTAGTGGAACTGGCTTGGCAACATAATTCTTGAGAAGTACCATTGGTCAGCACCATTTGGATAGATAAAGAAGACAAAGGTAGAAAGTGAAAAGCTGTCTGGCAACAGAGTTTCATCTGGAAATACAGAACACGTGTTTTAAATACATTGGAACTAAGCACTGATTTTTTTTTTTTCTTAAAATTGTGCTACATTCTTCATCTCAAAATTCAAAGACTGAGTGTATGCTTTAAACAATAATGACTTACTGCACGAGATTGGTAGTGCAGTATGAAATTCAAAGTCTTGGTTCAACTATCGGGTAAACTATTTGAAAAAAAAATTACTCTTTTTAGGGCTGAGGTTGATACAGACATAAGCTGTAGTTAGAGCCTCAGATGCAGTGTTCCATCATGCTTGTCTGTCTTCTTTAGCACAGAGGCCTAGAAAGTGCAGCTTTCGTCTACAGGACAAGAATACTCGCAGCATCTACATCTAGCAATGGAAAGACACTTGATGATAGAATTCAGTGTCTTTCAGAGCAAAAGAACCCCAATATGTTAGTGCTGAGCTTTTTCTCCCCATTTTAACTGACTTGCTGCAAGAGCTTTGCTTCTGTATCTTTAATGAACCTTGTCATGTGTGCTTTGACTGCAAACATTTTCATTGACACTAGTATCAGATGCTCTGCTTTTGATTGCAGCAATTTGATACAGATACACTGTTAGGTTAGAAATAATCAAATTCTATGCATATGGGTGGCAACTATTCAAGATTTTGTAGAAGCTGTGGCATTCTGTACCAATGTGTCTTACTTAACAGCTACAAGTAGATGGTATTCCTGTTCAGAGGCTGCAAAGCTTTCCAAAACTGCTTAAATAGGTGGTATATAGATGCTGTATAAGAAGAATATGGTGTTTTTCTCTGATAAAAGTTATTTTTTTTAAGTAATTTGAAATATATTCTGACAAAATGCTGCTTTCCATCACCCTGTATATTTGACTCTTTTGGATGACTGTCTTATCACACCTTCTTCTCATGATGTGACTATATTGCAGATCATTATATTTGAATCCAAGACATCTTTATGTTTTTTTGTTCCTTTTACTTTTATTCTATCTGCACATATATAAATTTGCCTTTTCACTTCATTTTCTGAAAATTATCTCTTGGCCTTTCAAATGCATACAGATAAGTAGGGGATGGAAAGGAATTAAAATATCCCTATTATACTGTACGCATGAATGTCTCTGCTGGTTGAAGGTGAATCTTGGAGAATTGCTCCATTGTTCACCCACATTTCTCTCAGGTAAAATACTTCTCATTGGAGAAGAATATATTTAACTCACTAAGCTATTGCACTGCATGAAAAGCAACAGCTCACTTCTCTTATTGTGAGTAAAACAGGGTAAATTGCTATATAGGGTCTGCAAAAGTCAACTTGTTGATGGGCTTAGAAGTTGCCTATATTTGACTGTTCCTCTGATTTAATGCTGGCAAAGCCCTTCCTGAATGCATAACTGAATTTAGTTTGCACGTAGTCACCTCTTTCTGGAGTGCCCTTTAGGTTATACAGCTGTCAGGTCTTCTCTGCTAGATTGATTTCTTTCTATACCGAAAGACCAACGGTGAGACCAAGTGCCATTCAGTTTTCTTAACTAGATTTCCTTTTAAATGCTTGCTTGCACTGCTGGCAGTGTGAGTTGAAATTGAGATGGATCTGCTGTTTGTAAAAGTCTCATTTTTGCCTTGTTGTGTATTTCAGCATTTATTCCTTAATGGTTATCTCTTTCTTTAAAGCCATGTCAAAATGCATAAACTGAGCATCAGCAACCTGTAAAATCATGACAGTTGCGAGACCATTTGAATAACTGGCTTGCTGCTTTTCCAATATTATTCTATCTGACAGTGGCAGAAGAGTGCATAGCACCTTCCATTATGTTTCATGGATCTGCGAATTGTGGAAAGTAAATTTGTGGTTAAGAATTAAAAGATGGCATTGACATAATGGATCCTCATTTCATCTGGATGGCGTCTGCAAGCACGACTACTATTGGAAGGTACAGACACCTGCAAGTGCCCTGCCATAATGCCTTTAAGTTACATCAAAAGAAGGAAAAATACATGATCAGACAACAAAGAATTTTTAGCATTGCTTGACACTTCACTGTTTGATCTCATCAGTCTCTCTCTGATTCAAAATTTATTTTTCAGAGGATTTCAGTGACCTTGAACATGACATGAAAAGTTTCTGAATGTTTACTTTTTCCTTTTCCATAGAGCTCACTAATTTTTTTTCTTTTTCCATTGTCAACCCCTTTTGTTCCTTGATTTTAAGCTGGGAGAACAAAGCTGAGAAGACAAAGACAGAAGTGCTGTGCCTGGTGTGCGCCCACGTTAGTCCCACTGTAATGCTGCTTCCAAACAACATTCTTCCCCAAATCGGCTTTTTGCTTAAGTTCAAAAATTTTTCATTCAGAGCACATACTTGCCTGAACAAACTGAATAATTGTTGTGGTAGGCCAAGCAGGCCAAAATAGGTTTATACATGTCCTGGCTTGGCCAGACATGTTCCCCTGATCTCCCTCCTTCTGTTTTGATGAGAAGCAACTGCAGGAAAGAGGACAAAGAACCTGGAGCCACTGAGTCTGAGAACTCTGGCTTGCCCAGACTTGTTTCGTATCCTGTGGTAAACAATGTACACATGATTGCCTTGTGCAAGGTCTGTGTTCTGCCCAAACTTGGGTAAAGCAAGGCTATGGCTTCACCTAATATGGTCAAGTTTGGCTGTCATTCTGATTGGCTGATCTATGTTCAAAGGCCCATTAGTCTTGGGCTGTATTGATAAAAAGGGATGAGCAGGTAGCACAGTGTGCTGCTGCTGCCTTATTG
This sequence comes from Ramphastos sulfuratus, assembly GCA_013399055.1. Classification (NCBI taxonomy): domain Eukaryota; kingdom Metazoa; phylum Chordata; class Aves; order Piciformes; family Ramphastidae; genus Ramphastos; species Ramphastos sulfuratus. Next base: position 7,355 of record WBNM01013095.1, on the reverse strand, counting down.
CATCCTGAACTGTCTGGAACTCCACTACCAGGAACAGGCTCTAAATGCCTGCATGCAATCGGCCTGCATAGCCAACATGACATTGTGCCAAGACTGCACATTGCATTGCACCCTGCTGCCCCTCTGCAAGGCTTCTGCTGAATTGGGAATCGAGAGGAACCAGATCAGAGACAATGTTAGACTCCTAGCTCCCTGAGAAAAGAGCCTGGGAAACTCCAAAGCCTCTAATGGCTTTGAGACCGCTGATAGCAACCCCACCACGTGCTTGGGTACTGTCCGATAATATTTCGTGAGTAAATACTTAAAGCCTCTTGTAATCACTAATTGCCTAATTTTCTGGCAAGATTTAATGTTAATAAACAATTTTCATAGTTATTAACAATCATTGCCTGGATATAAAAAATAATGTCAATTATTAATTTTGCATAATTCATAAGAATAATAGTATGTGCAGATGAATGGAGAATTATACCCTTGGGGACTTGTTTTCCTATATAGCTTCTGCTCAGCAAAGAGCAGAAATGCCTCCAACTGAAGTGAATTTATTAACATTAGTGACCATAAGCTTCTGGTAGTGACTCTGCTTCCAACAGAAACAGCACTGTGTTGGCTTACCCAAAAACTGCTGTAGAGAGAGGATTAAAATATGATCAGATCAGCAAAGATCTCCAGCTGCAGTAAAAAAAAGAGCAGACATGAATCTTCTTACCTTTTCCTGTGACTTGAGGTAGGGGAAAATCTCCCTAATATTGCTATAGCTGTCAAAGACAAAGCAGCAGCAGACAGATGTTTTCCCACCAGGTTTGGCAATATCCAAAGTCATTCTAGAGCTCACAGGCAAGCTGCTGTGTTATGTGTATGCGGCCCATATTTTGTCCCACAGAATGGAGACAGGAGAGCTTTTGTGGAATTTCCCTTTCTAAATATTACTTCCCAAAGTAATATTTAGGCTGTCTGAACTGCCTGTAGTATGCTGTATTCTAGGCAAATTTAGTTTGCTGCAAACATGTGCCCATTTTCAGTGTAAGCTCTCTGTGTTTCTGACTCTAATTTATGATTTACTGTTACATGCTGCTATAATTCTAAAGCAATAACATCCTTACGCAATAAGAGCACCTCATGTTCTTATGGTATTATTACCCATGGCTTGACTTAAATTCCCCAAAGTTTTGACATATCAAGCTTCTAAGAGCTGCTTGTGACATCCTTACATCATGAGAGTGTATGGCAGGCTCTCCACTTGCTTTCAAGCATATAAATTTCCATCCACTTTTAAGTATGTTCTGTTGGGTTTGAATTAAAATTTGCTGCTGTTATTCAAAACTATCCTGCATACGCCAGCTTCGAAATGAAAGTGCTGGTTGCAGGATAATATTATAGGGCTTGAAGCTGAGATTGTAACCTGAGAGGCTTCCTGTTACTGTTGCTGCTTTTTAGGGTTCCAGGTTTTGGGTGTTGGCTCTTTTTCTGCAGGAATGAAGGCAGATGGCTAACACACTGGTCTTGTTTTATGCTGGTTTTTTCCTGTGTTTTGNNTAGCAGCAGAGGTAGCATTTAGATGTCATTATTTTTTTTTTTTTTTTTTTTTTTTTTTTTTTTTTCCCTGCGAATAGGCTAAGCTAGGGTAATCTAGCTAGTGTAATATTAGCTAAGGTAATTGTGCATTTATGTTATTTCATTTACAGTAAACTCTTATCTTGGCTCTTTTATCTCAACACAAAATTTTTGTGTCTTACTTTTCCCTCACTTCTGTGTTGGGGGTGAGTGGAACAGGCAGGTTAACCCACTCAGGATCGCTTTAACCTCTTACATATATACAACGAATAAAGATACCCTTTGCAAGTGCAGATTATCAGGAATGAATTACACTGAGGCTAGTGGATGGAGCTGGTTGCTCAAGGAGGTTGTGGATAGATATCTCCTCCCTGGAGGTGTTCAAGGCCAGGCTGGACAGCAGGGCCTTATTTAACCTGGTATAATAGAAAGAGTCCCTGGCAATAGCAGATGGGGGAGGGGTGAGGGCTCAACTTTTTTTTTTTTTTTTTTTTTTAATTTACTTATTTAGTTAGTTATTATTACTTTGATATTTGAGGAGGTAAAAGTTGCATCTTAAGCATCAACTTTTGACAATTTGATTTGACTGGCAGATAAAAACCCTATAGCTGTGTTTGATGAGAATCTGAGTAAGTCAAGTTTGCAGACATAGGTAGATAATATTAAGAACTGCTTGTGTGAATAGTTTCTGCTTAACAAACCACAAAAGAAGCTCTCCATTTGCACTTTTAGAAGGTTCTGTATCCTTAGCTGATGCATTTCTCCAGGCACAACTCTTGTGAAAGGTAATAAAATACGGTCTTTTCTTACTTTTTAAAGATCTGTGTATTACATGCCTGTGAACAGTTGATATGAGGGTGGAAATATACTAAGGATCTCTCTCTCCTAAGGTTACTCTGACCACAACTCCCTGCACTGAATTCAGAACTGTTCTTTTAAGTGTATAAGGTGATGCTTACAGCTGGTCCCCTCTAGTATCCTAAGTGGATATCTGTTCAGAAACAAAACTGAAATGATAGGAAAAGCATGTTTTTCCTTCAGAAGACCTCTAATTTTCATTTACAGGAGGTCAGTTATCTCTGAATTCTGGCTTTCCATCAAAATTAGCTGAAATTGGTTCACTGTTACTAGGACACTGGTGGACATAAGCTTATTCTTCCTACCACATCGAAGGAAAAATTCCAATGTTTTGATTTTGGGTTGTGGTTTTTTTTTTTCCTTTTTTTTCAAAGCTGTATGACTATTCACATTTTTCTCACTGATTTTAAAAATCAATGTTGTACTGTATGCATACACTGTATACCTGTCAATCAAGTTTATGTAATTTGTTTCATATATGTAATGAGTGCAGTTGAAGACTGGACAAGCCTTGATGTAGATTATTGACACTCAATTCTAGTGACTTATTAAAGGGGGAAAAATGGAAGTGTCACTTTTTAATTTTTTCCACACAATGGACCAATAATTTGACATTATGACCTTTATCAACACAGATTAATTTACAATTAAAAAAAAACTCAAGAAGCAACTGCTTACTTTGCTTCTCAGGCCTTTAGCAATTGTTCTAGTGCAATAACAATGATTCTTTACTTTTTAACTGTATCTCTGGTTCTTAAGATTGTGCTTTCTCTTTTCTTTTCCACTGCCACAACACTAGTGCAAGTTATGGTTGTTTATTCTAAACTTAGCAAACTTCTTCCACAGCTCTGATAAGATTTACTTGTACATGTGATGCAGCAAATGCAGTTGAGCTTCTCACAGTGTGAACATGAATTTTGAGTCACAGAAACACAGTTTCTTTGTAGTGGTTGATACTAATTATATATCCAAGAAAATATCTTTTTAAAGGGACACTACCCATTTTCCTTTTATCCCTTATTTTCCTACTGAGGGAAGAACGAAGGTGGTTGGTCATGGGTGAGGAAGGTAGCCAACTTCAGTAGTTTTCTTTTTGTAAAGCATTGTCTAATATGCTCATAATGTAATGGAAAAAAAAAATCACCAGATGGCATTGTTGCATGAGACTAATCACTGCGCTTCTTCTGAGGGGTGTAGCAAGATCTGTGGTAGGAAGTGGTACAGTTTGTACGGGAGAACCGGTAGCCATATTGGTAAATAAATATTTTAGCTGCTTTTTAGTACCTACAGTGGAGGTAATGAAGGACAATTTTCTTCTTTGTCAAGTGCAAAGAAAGTCTGGAAGGAAGTTCATATGAAATTCAGATCAAGTAAATAGATTAAAGACAGATGACAGAAAAATATATTTACAGTGCAAATACTCTTTATAACAATTAACACACAGGAACATTTCCAAGATTGCACTCTTTGCACAAACTCTGCCCATTGGTTTCCAGAAAGCAACTGTGAGAAAATAATTTCTGTGTAAGTGATTACTAAGGCTCTGAAATTATTTTTTATTTTTCTTATTTTAAGGTGTCAGTTGACTGTGACTGTGGTGGCATTGTTTCTTTCATTTGAAATAGCTTTCTAATATATTTCTACTTACACATAGTTTTCCCCAAAAGGTTTATTTGAGCAGCAATAGCAGTGTCAGGCCACATTCTGCGTTGAATGCTCCTTTGAGTTCATTGCTATTCTGATGTACCTGGTTTATGCATTATCCACAATGAACACATAACTCCAAAGGTGTACTTATGTATTCCACTTGATGTATACATTTAAAGGAATCTACTGTTAAGAAAATGGTGAAATAACTTACTTTAAAAATGTTAATAATTGAAGTATAATTTAGAATCTCTGAGTGGAAATTTAATTGATTTAAATAGGAGATCACATTACAGCCAAACCAAGGGCAAAGTCTCATTGGAAAAGCAACCATAAATTTCAAGGTTTTAATAGTGAGAAACACAATTTAATGGAGATGCACTAAGTTATACAGTGTTTGCAAATACACAAGATGTTCCTTTGTCTTTCCAGTAACCTTAGTCTATGTCCATTCTTTGGATGTAGCTAAGGTAGACACAACATCGGTACATTGTTTAATGTCTTTTTAGCTATTTCTGGTGACAGTTCAAGAAAGTCTGTAGGAATATGCTTAAATTCATCATGTAGATCACTGGTTAATAAAGTGAATAGTATGTTACTTGAAATAAATAGAAAGCAGTTTGGGCCCAGTCAGTTCCCTCTTGCCTGAGGCGCTGACAGTGCCTGACTTGTTGTCCTTGGATACCTCCTTAATCTAGCAGGTAATTCTGCATTTTTTTTTTCCTGCATTGACTCCACAGGAAGGCTAAGATGATGTAATGACTTTGTTAAGCACTTAGATGGAGAGGATGAACGTGGGCCTAAAGACGCACTTAGAAATTGCTTACAAGTATCAGTGCTCTTCACTATTTTCTACCTCCCTCTGTTAGAAGCCAGGAAGACAACAAAAGCTGGTTACCAGTCATATTTCCAGTGGTCTCTCAATGACTGCTTAGGGTACTACAAGTAATAAATCTGTTTGTATCTTTGGACTTCATCTTTTTAATTCAGGGTGAAACTGTAAGATAGAGTTAAGAAGCAGATCGTCCACAAATGCTGCAGTGGTGGCACTGTCAGTTCTCAGTAGTTCTCCTACTTTGCCTCTCTCAAGTACAGCTTTTCAGGTAGGTCTTGACAGGACTGTCCTGGTTTTGTGCGTTCTGCCAGGATCCAGTCAGCTTAGCCAAGTCATTTCTGGTTTCTGCTTGCATAGAACACACCATCCTTTCCAAGGTATCCTTCTATCAAAGAAGAAATCTGTTCATTGCCAAGTCTGGCTGTGTATCTTAAGGGCTGATAAATTTACTGACAACACCTGCAGTCATTCAACTTAGATAAGGACTGAGAAACTGAAAATCCTGATGTCAGATGAGACGATTGAGAGAATACAGATTACAGCTGTGCCCAAAGTGAGGGCTTAAGCATACACAGACTACTGCAATTACCTATAACCAGGGGAATTGACTTGGTTATTACTTCCCTCCTGTTACATTTGTGGTGAGGAAGTTTAGAAAGTGAAATATCAATGCAGCAGTAGTTTGACATAGAATTGTAATTTAAATTTTTTTTTCCTTAAAATATTGGTGCTTCATAGGCAATGCATATATACAAACTACATGGCAAGTGTTGCTCAGTCAAACCAAGTCACTTATCTAGACCACTTTACACTACAATGTCAGGCTTTTGTTGCAGTGACATCACTTCCCTTCTAATTTCACAATGGTAATTTTGACAGAACAAGAAAGGCAACATGCAAAGATTAGATGTCTTAGCGCAGATGTGGGCTGACAAGACAATAGCATTATCTTGTAACAAGTGAAAATGAAACCCTTTGCGCTTTCAGGCTCCCACAGGATTGCATCCTTTTTCAGATACTGATCTCAGATTTCAAGTGGATTTTACAAAAAGCCCTGTAGATATCTGAATTAAAACTTACTTAAAAGAAAATGCTTAGCCAGCAATCCACAGTAAGATGACTATCACAACACTTTTTCTTTCTTTTTTTTTTTTCCCCCCCTCTTTAAGGGAAGTTGCAACCCTTGGTATTTCAAGGTTTTTTTCCTGGAAGAAAAATTCTAAGTGAGAAAGTAAGGACAAAAAAAAACCCAAAACAAACCAAAACCAAACCAAACCAAACCAAACCAAAAACCCAAAACCAAACAACAAACCCTTCCTGAAAGATTCCATGATATAAGTTTGAAACTTTCAGTGGGAGAAAAATTTGCTCCCTAATCCCCCCAGACTCTCTCATGATATGTACATTTTTCTGCTGCTAGAAGACTACCTACTGGCAGATCTGCTTTGCCAAGCCTGATAGTCTGTCATCCTATGCCAAGTTTGTTTTTTTTCCCTGTGTGAGGTTTTTCTCCCTTTTTTTCTCTTGTTTTGTTTTATTTGTTCAATGGTTTTTGTTTGTTATTTTTAAATAAACAAGCTCTGAGGTGTCTTTGGCTATAATTAATAAAAGAGTTGTCATAAAAATAGATACCACAGAATAGCTTCTCTGGGAAAGCAAAAATCTTGGACATAAACTGCCCTGAATTTTAAAACAGCAGGCATTGTTTTTTTAATTAAAAAAGTTAATAATCTCAATAATAGAGAAGCATATTAAGCTCTAAAGAATGACAGGAACTATTTTACTGGTACAAAGCTGATGGCAGAAATTTGTTGTGTGATATTAATGAAATCCTTCCTCAGTTGGGAAGCCCCAGGTAGTGAAAAAAAAAAAAAAAAAAAAAAAAAAGAAAGAAAGGAAGCTGGTACAGTGATCTATAATATTTTCCTTTCCTTTTCAGGACAGCTTGCTCTGTATTGATAATGCTGAAAGGAAAATCTACTATTTTTTGTTTGTTCTAATTTTGATGTTTCACTATTGAATGCAAGCCAGGAACTGGTTCCAGGTCACAGGGAGATAGGCATTCTGAAGATTTGTACTGTGCCATAAATCTTACAAGCTAGACAACCTGTTAGATATTTTTGTGTTTCATTTTGTGGCTTGTGCTGCTTGTCGTGATTAAGAAGCTGTGAGACTGAAGAACTATTTTGGTTTAAGAGAAGTAGAACACATTTTTTTCTTGACAGAAACTGGCAGCCAAAGAGGAACTGATAGACCTGATATGTCTCTCCATCTACATCTAGATGTGTCATATCAATTGTGGGCCACAGTGGAGTGTTTGCTAGTTCTAAAATGTAATATCACTAATCCAGGCCCCAGGGAGGCAGCAGACTGCCCTGTGACATGGATCTGGTCAACAAGATTCTTAAGGGAATCACCTACAACTCCCCTCTTTTTTTTCTTGACATAGAATCATAGAATC